>JAJPUD010025492.1:0-17516 GCA_023553655.1 Myrmecobius fasciatus | reverse complement strand
CCCCCCCACTCAGTTTTCTAAGATTATATACATTGGTGAAGGAATTTCCTCACTGAGAATTCCCTCCTCTGAGAAAATCACAGGACCACTGGAAAAACAAAAGAAAGCAAATGCAAAAAAATCAGTGCTTGAACAAAATGGGGTTTTAAAAATACTTGTTGACTGGGTTGAATTGAAATGAATTGAATTGGCAATGATATGGTATGGTATAAAAGATACTTTCAAACTAGAAAAGAATAAATTCTGCCTCTGAAATTAAGTAACTGTGTGACCATGGACATGTAATTTAATTTCTCTGAGCTTCACTTTCCCCATCTTCAAAGCAAACACAGTAATGTCTGTGATATCTATATAGAGTTGCCTTGAGAATTGAATGAGATCAAATATGAAAAGTGTTTTGTAAATCTTAAAATGCTATGTAAACATCAGTGGCTATAATTGCAAGGGAGGGAATTCTAGGTAAGAGGGAATTCCTAGTGAAGAGGTAGGAATGTACCTGATATACTTGGGGTTCAGTGAAAAGACCAGTCTAACTGGAATGGAGCGTTCTTCCGGTAAACAATGAGAAAGATAAGGATGGAAGAGTGGGTTGGTTGCTGTAAGTTGATGGTTCTTACACTTTGTAACTGGAATCTTTCACTTCAAATAACAATTTTTGGTGATTAGATTTTTTATTTTTAATTTTTGAGATACTAGTAATGATGCCAGGTAACTAAAGGCTAATTTTTAAAATAATAATAATAAAATCAAGCTATAGATATTTTCAGACCTTTTAATTCCAAATTTATCTGTCGAGTGTGATTGTTTGCTATCTCTGTTTTACAATAGGGAATGATGAGATTATCATGAGATGCTTCATGATGTTCATTTTTCTCTTGACTTAAAGAGAAAGAATTGTAGGTTTATATCCAAAAGGCATCATAAAAGTCATCTAGTTGATCTCCCTCCTTTTATAGATGAGAAAACTAAGTTCCATCGAGGTTAGAAGACTAGTGCCTTATCACTAGTAATTAACAGTAACTACATTTTCAGATTTGAACTCAGGTCTTCCTGAGGTTACTTACAGCTAACCAAATGGTTATCCTGGAAGATAGCTATGTCTAGCTTTCACAACTGGATTCAAATCTGGCATTTCTTAATTTTTTCCCCTGAGGCAATTGGGGTTAAGTGACTTGCCCAGGATCACACAGCTAAGAAGTGTTGAGTGTCTGAGGCCAGATTTGAACTCAGGTCCTCCTGACTTCAGGGTGGTGCTCTATCCACTGCACCACCTTGCTGCCCAAAATCCAGGCATTTCTTCCCCAGAGAACTGCTCCTTCTTTGTAAACCTGTATTCGGCAAAGGCAAGTTATCTTTTGTCAAGGATATTTCACTTAAAGACCACAAAACCTGAGAGTTGGAAGAGATAATTTCCACCAATCCATACCTGAACCCATTCCTTTTGCCACATAATTAAGAAAAAGTCATCCATCCCTTGCTCAAATAGGTCTGGTAAAGGGGAACTGCTCCTTCCTGAAATATTTCATTCTACTTTCTGAACACTCCTAATTACTAGGACCTTTTCCCTTTATATTAAACCCAAACTGCATCTTTTTGCTGACTGCTCCTAGTTCTTATCCTTATGTAGCTAAATTGTCTTCTGTATTACAGTGCTCCAGATACTTTGACAACTTTTTTCACTTTTGAGTTTTCTATTTCTATTTTCCAAGTTGACATCCTTAGTTCTTTCAATAGATCCTCACCATCTGGTTATTCTGCCTCCTTGCTAGCTTACCAATGCTCTTTCTAAAACAAGGACCTCCTTGATTACAACATAGTATTTTCACCTTTTTTGTTGTTTGCTTGTTTTTTTTTTCTTTCTCATTTTTTTTCCCTTTTTGATTTGATATTTGTTGTGCAGAATGATAATTGTGGAAATACATATAGAAGAATTGCATATTTAACCTCTATTGGACTGTTTGCTATCTAAGAGAGGAAATGGGTAGTGGGGAAAGGATGGAGAAAAAAAATTGGGAACTCAATATTCACAAGGGTGAATATTGCAAATTATCTATGCATGTATTTTGAAAACAAAAAGCTAAAAAAAAAAGAATAAAATAAGAACCTCGAAACAAACACAATAACTGTAAATAGATATCATTTTCCTTTCTGACCTGCTGCTGTCTGTGCAACTCACAAATCTGGCTCTCCTGGCAAGCAAGGGTATCATTTGGGAATTTTTTAGTCCTCCTGACAGTTTCTCCTGGTAATTCATCTTCTCTTCTGAGAATCAGTGTATTTGCAAGAAACACCTCTCATTAGGTCACTGAATCAAGAACACAGGAACTCAAACTCACAACATAGTGTTTTGAAGGCTGAAAATATCTAGCCTTTGGCATCAATGTCTGGGTACCTGTAGCTAGATGGCATAGTGGCAAGACTGCCACACTTGGAGTTCAAAAAATATGAGACATTTATTAGCTGTGTGATCCTGCAAAAGTCACTTAATCCTGTTTATCTCAGTTTCTTCATCTGTAAAATGAGCTGCAGAAGGAAATGGCAAACCATTCCAGTATCTTGGACATAAAAACCTCAAATGGGATCACAAAAAAATCAGACACAACTGAGATGTAAAGAAAGAAATACAAGCAGAAGACAAGGAAATTGGGCTAAGGCCGATTTAGGCAATCTTTCTTCATATTGACTTTATTCTTCACTATTTTGATCAATAAACATTTATTAAAGATGTACTATGTGCCAGACACTGTACTAAGTACTAGGAATACAAAAAGAAGCATGAGTCAGTTCCTGACCTCAAGGAACTCACAATCTAATGGGGCAGACAACAAGCAAACCAATATGTACAATCAAGGTATATACAATTAACAGGAAGAAGGCACTAGGATTAAGAGGAGTTGGAAAAAAACTTGCTGTAGAAGACAGAATTTTAGGGGAAGGCAAGAGGTAGAGATAGGGAGGGAAAACGTTTTAGGCAAGGAGGATACCTAGGGAAAATATGCATTTTTTCAAGCAATACTTCCATTTTTTGAGATAGTGACCTGCCATCCTTCTCCATATGATGATGGAGAATAAAGACTGAGAAAGGTCCTTTGGATCTCATAGAAACAAAGTTATTCTTTGAGAAGGCAGGAATGATAGGAATCAAGACCAGATTTTAAAGGGTCAAAGAGGCAATGGATGATAAGATAGGTAATGGATGTTCAAGGTTGAGGCAGCACAATTCCATGAATGATATTGTGGTTTGTTTTGTTTACAGTTTCTACATATGGAGGATCGAGAACCAGGCACACCATACACAGGCCCAGAGGTCCTGAAGAAAGGACCAGTATTTATCAAAAGATCTGAAGTCAACCAGGAGTCAAAAGCCCCATCCCAGGAACATGATTCCACACTTCCACTTCAGTCCCAGACCTCTGGAACTTCCGACACCAAGCAAGCCAACAAAAATACCTCAGCTATACTCATTCCTCAGGAGAAAGGCTCAGAATCCAAAGGCAAGGGCAGTGACAGCAGACCCCAAGAACAAATGGGGATCAAAAGCACAACCGCCATGTTCTTGACTGTCCCTGGCTCCCATTCTCCAGGACCCATCAAGTCACCTAGACCTATGAAATGCCATGCTACCCCATTTTCTTGGCCACATAAAAAGATGTCTCCCAGCATGTCTTCACTCAACTCCATGGCCTCCTCATGCTTTGACATGACAGGGAGCAGCCTAACCATTGAGTATGCTTCTCTTTTCTTGAATATAATTTTTCATCATAATAGCCTCAAAGAAATGTGAAAATGTTTTCACACAAGTGAAGAAATTTATTATTTCATATTTCCTTAAAATTGATTATTTCACAAGAAATATGTCCATTGGGTATTTTGGTGGAGAGAGGACTGATGTCAGAAGTTAGATAATCTATGTTCTTGTCCCAATTATACCAATTAATTCATCTGTCATTTTGGGCCATTCACTTACCTTCAGATTCTTCATTTGTAAAATGAGAGAACTGAACTACTTAATCTCTAGCATCAATTATGCTCTAAGATTATGTAAAATAGAAACCATTGCCCTGGGATTGTATCTAAAACCTAGAATGATAGGGCTGCAAAGTTATATTGAAGACACTTTTAAATCAGACTTGCTCTGTCCAAGAATTTAACTAAACCATCCCCCAAAAAATTCTATTCCAAATAGCTGATTTTTGTTCTCAAAGGAAGACCATTTGGTGCCTTTTAAAATTATATATATATATGTACATGCATGCATGCAAATGTACATATATATGAATATATATGTAATATGATGTATTTTGCCTTAGAACATGCTTTATATATATATATATATATATATATATATATATATATATATATATATATATAAAATCTCATATTAAACTTGAGGCAGCTGTTTGGTTGGCTGGTAACTCAGGTAGCTAACAATAATCTTCCCATTTTATGGATGGGAAAACAAGAAGCCAAAATGACAGTCAACAAACATTAACTAAACATTTACTATGCATCAGGCACTGTGTCACTAGAGGTACACAAAAACATGGGCTCAGTCCTCAAGGGGCTCACATTCTAATGGGGTAGACAACATACAAAGAACAGTAACAGACAAGATGTCTACAGAATAGGTGGAAGGTAATATCTGAGGGAAAGTACTAATGGAGGAGATGGAAGAGAGGGGGAAACCTCTCAAAAAAGGAAACATTTGAGCTGAGCCCTCAAGGAAACCTGAGACACAGAGGAAGAGGAAGTAGAGTATTGTAGACCTGGAAGACAGCCAGTGAAAAGGAAAAGTTGGGGGATGGAGTGTTGTTATGGGTGAGGAACAGGAAGGATCCCTGGAGGAGAGTAAATGGTAAGAAAACTGGAAATTAGATTGAGGCCATGTTCTAAAGGCCTTTACAAGCCACAAAGTAGATTTTATTATTTGATCCTGGAGGTAATGGAGATACTGGAGTTTATTGAATAGGAAAGTGATCTTAACAGATTTGCACTCTAGGAGAATCTTTTCTTGGCAGCCAAGTGAAGAATGAACCAGAATGTGGAGTGAATCAAGGAAGAGACAAATTAAAACTATTGCAAATAGTCTAGGTACCAGGAGAATGAGAGAGCCTAATCATGAACCCAGCATTCTTCTGACTTGGAGCTCCATCTGCTGGTGTAATGTAGATTAAAATACTGTCCCAGCATACTTCTAGTCTTTAAAAAATAATAACAGAACAAAAAAACAAGAAGTTTATTTAAGATGTATGACACAAAGAGAAAACTCCCTTGGAGCAATTTCATTAGAGATTGACCTCTGCTAAAAAAAACAGATTTCTCCAAATATAATGTACAAAAATGTTATAAAATCATGTTGAGTTTTACAATGCTAGAAGAAAAATTTTGAAATTATGCAAGAATTTTTTTTTGCAGATTTAAAAAAAAGTTGTGTGAACTAAATGTTTGTAAATCACTTTTTAATTTATTTACATCATATTTGACAAGCATTTTGAATTGTTCCTTCTGGGTACTCTTCAAATGGCAATGGTCCATAAGCCTTTTAAATTTCCTTTCCACCTTTATTATCTCATCTCTAACCATTTAAGTTTACTAGGAATTTATCTTTAAAGAAGTCCTCCTCAAATTTTGTAAATTTTCAGTTGTAAAGCTGTCATTTTGAAATACATATACAAGTAGATAAATGAGGGGGTATTTGTTGGTTCATCTTTTTTTACCTAGTTCACTTTCTTAGAGTCTAGCACAATATCATATATATTGGGAAGGTCTGTGTTGTTTAAAAGGCAGAGAAATGAAAAATCTTTATTTTTGCAGTACTGATGGGAATAGCCAACCACTGGGAGAGATTCAGCTCACTGTCCGCTACATGTCCCTTCGACATAACCTTGTGGTTCTCATTAATGGCTGCAGGTAAAATATTCCTACTTTGGCGATTTCTTATCTCTTTCTAAAGAAATCATTTTCTTTCTAAAAAATCATTTTGTGGAAGGTAGCCTGGGGGAGAGAGAGATAGACTAAGAAATACTCATACACATAATCTGCAAAATGAATGCTCTATGAAGGGATTATAGGAACACAGAGTTACCTAATCTAACCAACTAATACAACCTCCTCATTTTACAGATGAAAAAACTGAGGTCCTGAGAAGTTAGATCCTATACTTAGTATAAACATCCAAGGTGAAATTTGAAGCATTTCTTCTGACCTATTGGTTTGTTTGAACTGTCCTATGTTTCCTCCTCTATAATGAAGAGTGGACAGATTTTAAATGCCTGCAAAATGCAATTTACCATGTTCAAAAATATCCTGCTTAGTAGATCCTTTCCACTGGTGCCTATGGAATCCTTGGCCAGGATTTCTGATCCCCAAGTTTTAATCATATATAAGTCCAATAAGAATTGTTAGGTCAGCTGGTAAGAAACAGCCTTTGTTCCCAAATGGAAAAATCTTACTTCCTGTAGATGAAAAATGTTTTAGCTCCACCAAATACAAATACACCTTTTGGAAAAACCATTATGTTTCTTGCCTACTTACTTTATATTAAACCCTCTAGAAATGGGAATTACATCAAAGGTATTCAAACAGCAAAATATACTGTTAAGTTTAGAGTAAGAGAACCTAAGTTCAAATCCCTACCTTGGTTATTTGTTCTCTGTATGACCTTGAACAAATCATGTAATTAATGTAAACCTCAGTTTCATCTACAAAAAGAGGAAAAGGAGAATCCTTTCCAGCTCTCAATCTATGTGCTTATGGTGTCTACCCATAAACCAATAAATCTAAAGCTGAAGAAATAGTTATTGACTTAATATATTTCTATTTTGTGTTTATTACTAATGGGCTCGATTACTTTTGAAATTGAACTAGAAATCTGAGACCCTGTTGTAGCAGTGGAGTTGATCCATATGTCCGAGTATACCTGTTGCCTGAAAGGAAGTGGACAAGCCGGAAGAAGACATCAATAAAGCGGAAAACCCTAAATCCCCAGTATGATGAAAAGTAGGTTAGCTGAGTTGTTTAAAATTCTTTGAGAGATTTAGACAGCTAAGGAAAGTAGCTAATATTATTTGAAGTCTTCTGTGGATTATTGTTCAGTCATTTTCAGTCAGACCTCACTCTTCATGATCCCATTTGGGGTTTTCTTGGGAAAGATACTGGAGGGGTTTGCTATTTCCTTCTCCAAATCATTTTATAGATGAGAAAACTGAGGTAACAGAGTTAAGTGACTTGCCCAGAGTCACCCAACTAGTGTCTAAAGTTATATTTGAACTCAGGAAAAGGAGTCTTACTGACTCCAGGCCCAGTACTCTATTTACTTTGTCACTTTGCCCATTCTGTGCATAATTCCCTATAGTTTCACCCATCCAGGAACTAAAATCTTCCTCCAGCATCTTTGGCAAGAAAACTTCAAATGGGGTCACAAAGAGTTGTACACAACTGAAAACATTATTCTAGCTCTAAATCTATGGTACTTGGTGGTCAAAAAAAATGGATTCAAATCCTGTCTTTTGACACTTTTTGGTTGTGTGATCTTGGCCAAATCAATCTCCCTGTGTCAAGCAGTTTCCTAGTATTTATCTGCTAAGTGAGAGTTTGGGACACATGATCTGCAACACATGAAAAAATTGATTTATATTTTCTTTGAGGGTTCACCTGCTGACTAGATTATTTTATATTCTTACAGATTTGAATTTTGTGTCCCTATGGAAGAAGTGAAGAAAAGAACACTGGATATTGCAGTTAAAAATCACAGGCCATTTGGTTCACACAAAAGAAAAGAACTGGGCAAAGTAAGTATGTGAAAACTCATAGGATTTAGAACTAAAAGGGTGTTTAAAGATCTCATTTTACAGAGGAGAAAATGTCTTCATCATTACCTAATCAGGTAAAGCCACACAGGTAGTAAGTAGCAAAGCTAGGACCCAATTTCTCCAAAACCAAATCTATGGTTCTTTCCCATATAATTTTTGTCCTAAATTCTGGCATTTCTTCATTTACATTAATATTAACAACATGCAGAACACTATATAATATTAGATGACAGAAAAATGGCAATGAAAAGAGAAGGCTGTGTCTCTGACTTCAAGATTAGGGGCTGGATTGGGTAGGGAGAGAAAAGAGAGAGAACGCATAAAAACAGCAGTTACAAGTGCAAATAAATGTATAAGGCAACTATTGTAGAGTCAACTTCAAAGAGACTACTTCTCTACTTTTGTTGTTCAGATATTTAATTATATTCAATATTATATTAGGTAACTGAAGCAATATAGAGAGCTTGAAACTCTTGATACATGCAAATTTTTGTTATCTAGTATATATGCTAAAAGCTCTAGCCTTAAGTTAAGTACTACAGTTTAACCTGGATTTTGCTCTATGGATACCCGACTGCAGTGAGGAAAATAAACTCCCCAATTCTCACACTCACTGACTCATCACACCTACCTCAGTATCCTAGGGAAAGTTGCTAACTAAATTTGTAATACTTCGAGCTTGAAATCTAAGAGGCTTCTCACAAAGGGGAAAAAGATTTTTTTTAAGTACCCAATGTACTTAATATGAATCAGGTATAGTACAGGTAGGTACCTTATTGTTATAGAGAAAGGAATGCTAAGCAAAAGGATATATTAAGGAAAGAGAGGGAATGCTAAGCCAAAAGGAATCATAACATGTATTAAAGAATATTTATAATTTAGTTATTTACCTATAACTATAGTTGCAATCCACTACTTAAGTCTCATCAAGGCATAGGACAGTTTGGCCATTCTGCTAATTAGCCATTTTAGATTTTATCTTTGGCACTGGACATTCTCCAATCATAGAGCCAACCATACATGATCTTTCTAGTGGTCTCTTCCTAATGACAACTCTTTGGAACTAGTCCACTCCCCCTATTATATACTTTCCCCCTACTGTTTCTTGAGAAGACTCCAGCTATAAGCTCAAAGGGTTCATACTAAAGAAAGGAAACACACTTAAAAAGCAAAGGCATCCTAATCCCCTACTAAAAGCCCAATCAGTTGAATCCCTACTCCAGGTGTCAACCAGGTTTCATCCAAGATGACTCCTAACCAGAAGCCATTTCTTTTTCAACTGTGACACCCAACATCATCAATGATTCTGCTTTAGCTTCAATCAGAAAGCTCAGCACATGAATTACACATGGCCCAAAGCTAATCCTCAGAGTTCTTCAGTGGTCCAAAGAAGTGGCTGAGAAAGAGAAGCAGACCTAACTTAGTTATAATGGGACTTAATCTACAGTACAGGTTAGAAACATTAATATTGAGGGAATACCATGGAGAAGAATGAATAATAATTTTATAAGTTGATTATGTTTTTCCACAATATTTTCTATAACTATACACAAATGAAGCAGTCAAGGGAATATTTTTGTATATATAAACTGCTGAACTGCCAGTGCTCCTACCATCAGCATTTTTCCTATGGTTATGCTGAAGTTACTGGTCTCCTGGCTAACATTTTTAATGTGAAAGTACAAAAAGGATAATAATCACACCTAAAACCTACAAAGTTGCATTTTTATAACTACAATACTTTAATTTAAAAGTTTCACTCAACCAGGCAATCTATACTTAATGAATGCTTACCAATATTTACTGTATACCTCCTCCCATTAAGTATTGTTTTGTTGTTGGTATTCAATTGATATTCATAATGTGATTGCTATACTTAACAGGTATTGATTGACTTATCAAAGAAAGATCTAGTCAAGGGTTTTACACAATGGTGAGTATATTTTTTCATTTAATCATGAATGTTATTCTCTGTAACTATGTAATTGAATTTTTTTTAAATTGTCTGGCTGGTACTGGTTTCCAAGATAATATAACTTGATATTGATGTAGCTTAAATCTTAAGGACTTTCATAGTACATAATAATATTTAATTAATCTTCCCAATCTCATAATATTGAATGGGCAAGTTTTATGGCTCAATTTTACTGAAAGGAAAGCTGAGAGTTGTTAAAAGTCTTTCGTAACCCCAGATACCCTTCACACTCTTAAGAGGAGACTCTAGAGGTCTCCTTCACTAGAGAAATCCTACTCTGCTACTCACACTGGGCCAGCCTTTTTGCTTCTCTCTTAGAAAGGGCAGAGATTCTCTCAGCCTAGAGAACTCACAAAAGTTTCTCCAGTTTTTGTTTTTAAGCTATTTTTGTATAAGGAAACACTTTTTTTTTCTTTTGGGGATGGGGAGGAAGGGTGGTTGAATTATGAGAGGGATAAGAGTAGTAATGATACCAAAAAGAAAAAGAAAAGAATATCATCAGTGAAACATTAAAAAAAGTTGCAAGAGAAAGTTCAAAAGGGGACAGAAACAAGTCAGAGTAGTGCTTAAATTATGTTAAACTGAATATTGTTCAAAAATGAAGCATATACATACATATACATATATATAAAATCTATTTTTCTGTTCTCTGTAGAAATGTTATTGGCATTTGTCAAGTTCTTAATTTTACAGTAAAAAGGAAAAACTGTCCATCCCAAAATTTAGGTGGCAGTAGGGCTCCATTTATTTTTACTGATCATTTTTCTTATTCTTTCAGTTCTCATTTTTATTAGTGAGTTGTTTATATACATATGCATATATACATATATATGTATGATCAATTAGTTGTGCCCAGCTCTTCATGACGCCATTTGGACTTTTCTTTGCCATTTCCATCTCCAGATCATTTTACAGATGAGAAAACTGAGGTTAAGTAAATAAGCAAATAGGGTTAAGTAGCTTCCCTAGAATCAAATAGCTAGTAAGTATCTGAGGCTAGATTTGAACTCAGGTCCTCCTGACTTCAGATTCAGCACTCTATGCACTGTGATTAAATGTTGATAATATCTGATAGTTCTCCTTTTATAAGGAATCTTGACTTTTCTCTCATTACCTATGTGCCACTTGGGCAAGCACTTAACATCTCTGAGACCATGTCCTCTGTAAAATGATGTTGGTTTAGATAACATTCTCTGTCCCACTCTAACTCTATGATGGTATGAACTACATCCTTCAACCTAGCCAGCCAACTTGTAAATAGGTAGAATTGATCACAACTTGACGAATGCCAAACTCTATTACAGCATTTTAAAAAATCAATATAGGTTCATTCTCAAGTGAGTTTATGACTCCTTAATTTGTCCTGTCTTCTTTGTAGGTATGAATTAACAGCAAATGGCCAACCAAGAAGATGATATAGAATGTTAGGATCACTACTTACCAAAGAACAAGCATGCTTTCCTTTATATTAAAATGTACATATGTATATTCTATATTTAATAACTAAGAATAAGTGAAAAGTGCATACATTCTGGTGTGAAATTTGTAAACTACTTTTTTCAGTGTCTGATTAACATTTACAAAACATAAGACCTATGAAAAATTAAGATTTCCTGAGGCCAGATTTAATGTTTAAATCCTGTACTAAGGAAAGTGGGGGCACTGTGAATAGTAAGTTCTATATTCACAAAGTGGATTTTTTCCATTTTTAGCCAATTATAGGTAGTCCCTGACTTACAAATATATACAAAGGAATTAATATGATTGAGTTGAGATAGGGAGCTTCTGAATTTCCTTTACATTGAAGGGGCAACCATTTTCCTGCATTTGGAACACTACAACAGCTTAACTTATCCTGAACAAATGTAGACAATTAGCAAAGTGATCAAAGTGCCAAGTTCTAAATTCCCCTCAGTTCTACACAATAGTATAAGCATTCTTTCACTTCTCTAAATTTTTTTAAAAAATAAATGATTACAAGTGATGCTCACAGAACTTGAACTTCAGTGCATTATCCTATCTTGGGCCTTACTTATGTTCTCATCCTTACCACAAGTAGCTTATTAGTACTGTAAGCTGCAGACCATGAGAGCAGACTGTCCTTTTTTATCTTTGCCATTCCCCAGTACATTGAACATAGCTCAATAAATCTGTTTTTTTTTTTTTAAATTGAATCATATCATATTGAACTGGATTCAATTGGATGAAATAGCCATTTATCATATTTCTAGGGGAAATACTTATTCATTCAAAACTAAACTGTAAATGCAGGGGTATTTGTATTACATTAAGAATGGCAGTTATGGTATAGGAACTTGGGGCCTGTTCCCCTATTCCAAAAGATTATTTTGGTCACCAAAGTAACCTTATGCTGCTTTAAAAGCAAAATATGTAAATTATTTGTATATACAGTAAGTGATTTTTTTTTTGCATTTTCATTTTTAAAAGTCTTTGTAATTCAGCAATATACCCTACAAAATCACCTAAAACCTGGTCCTCCCCCATTGCTTCCCCATTTGTTAGTAGGATTATCACATTAAACACCACCATAAACTTCGCTCCTCTTATCTCATAACCCAAAAGTAATTAAATCTTTCTCTTTTCCTCATTATCACTGCCACCATTTTCTTCAAGATTGTTATATCAACTACTTCCTAATGGGCCTTTCTTTTTCTACCTTTGCCCCTTTCCCAATCCATCTTGCAAATTAACTTTACTAAAACATCCCTTTCATCATGGCACCTCCCACTCTAAATTACCTGAGTAATGGCTTCCCATTATGTACAACATAGAAATTCTGGAGCCCTCCATATGCTAAAACCATCATATCTCACCCCACTCCCTTTCCACTATCATAAATCTGAAATGCTTTTTTTTTCCCTCCAACTATTTAGAACCTAGATACCTTTCAAGGTCCAGTTTAACTATTATCCTTTCAGCAAAGCTTTTCCTGACAACTCCAACCTAACATGACCTCTTCCTTCTTTCAATTCCTACAACCCTTAACTTCTTTCCATTCATTTGGCATTTATATATTGACTTGACATCTCTTACACTGCCTAATTTTATTAACATGTATTTATCTTGTCTACTCAACTAGAGTATAATTTCACTGAAGGCAAGGTTTATATATTATACTTCTTTATATTCCTCATTATTTGTAACAATGCTATATATCTCATAAATATGCAATAAAATTGTCATTCACTTACAAATTTTATGTTGTTTTTGCATGATAACAGTTCAGTACTATTTCACCCATTATGAAATTTAGAAACTTTAATAAGCCTATGGATGAGTGTGACAGAGTAGAGCAGCCACAGGACAGCTAGTAAGAGACCTAGGATGGATTCTAGACTCCTACATATATTAGCTTATGTGATTTATGGCATCTAAATTCTTTGAGCCTCAATTTTACCTACATAAAGTCAAGATAATATTTATCCTAATGACACAATCTAGCCTAGTGGTCAGTGTTGGTCAAGTCCCCTAACATTTTACTAAGTAGGTATACTAGAGGACTTCCTCATTTTCTCCTAACATCAGGTGGAAACCAATGGAGTATTTTACCCATCATTTGTCATCCCTCAGTCTTGTCACATGACCAAACCATCACTATCACACCATTTCTTAATGACGTTTTAGTTCTGTTCTTCAGAGTTCTTCCCTGGAGATATACTGCAGCCTATTCACACTCTCTCTCAAGACATACGACATCCAATACAGATCTCTCTACATATAATAGGTCCAATCTGGTTATTTTCCCCATTTTTGTTCTCCTTAATGCTGTTTCTAACTGCTCCACAAACACTAAGATCCTGCTGTTAGAATCCAAATCTAAAAACTAAATGGTGTTTCTTATATTCTTGATGAAAAATTTGTTCAAAAGGTTTCTGCAAGTCATTTCCATGTTAATTCTGTTTGTAATCTTTTCATTTTTATCCTTAGATGCCCATGATTCTGCCTGCTTGAATATCTTGCAAAACATTCTTTAAACTAGTTATACTGTTTGAGCTATTAATTTTATTTTTACAAAAAATAAAACAATTTCAGTTACACAAAATTAAAAAGTTTTTTAACAAACAAAATCAATGCAACAAGGAAAAGGAAGCTGTTAGCAAGAAAAAAAATCTTTGGAGCAAATATCTGTAAGAGTCTGATATATATAAGATATGCATAAAACAAACACATAATAAGGCCAAAAACCATTTCACAATGGATCATGGCCAAAGAATATAAACCAAAAAATTGGAAACTGCAAACCACATAAGATTGTTTCAAATCAGTAGTAAGAGAAATGCAAATCCAAACCAGCCTGAGATTCTAGTTCATATTCAGAAAATTGGCAAAGATGGAAAAAGCAAATATTGGAGAAACTATCAAAAAAATGAATATGTTAAGTCACTGTTAGTGGAGCTTTCAATAGTTCCAAATCATTCTGAAAAGTAATTTGCATGTTTTAAAGAAAAAAAGTAAAATTTCCTTATCCTTTGGTCCAAAAATCCTACTGCATATTTCTCAATGAAGTCAAGGAGAAAGGCCTCATGTACACCAAAATATTTTCAGCAGCACTTTTTTGTGGTAGTAAAGAAATGAAAGCAAAGCAGATGTCCATGAATTGGGTAGGGAATAGCTAAATAAATTGTAGTGCATGAATATAAAGGAATAATAGCACTGTTCTATGAAAATGATAAATATAAAAAATTCAGAGAAGCAGGAGAAGATTTATATGATACAGGGATTTCTAAAATATTAACCACACTTAAATCTTCCTCAAAATTCTCTTTTCTTAAACTGAAATCAGAATAAATCACTTTATGTAATATTTTTAATGACTGAAAATTACCTTAGTCAAAGAGCTTCAGTATTTCCTGCTTTATTCATTTAAAATACCTTCAACAATTCATTTAAAATACCTTCAACATAGTGCTGGGTAGTACATGAATTTTTAAACACTATGAGTTACAGAGTTGTAACAAACTAATAATTTTGTTTGTTTTTCTTTTCTCTCAAGTTTTTAAATGTGGTCTTGATATGTTAACTGCATTAGTTACAAGCTGACTTGGAACTAGTGTAACTATAGTTTTAACTTTCAAAGAACAGGTACACACACACACACATTCTCTCTCTGCATATATATATATGTAATATGTATTTATATACACCTAAAATCAATCAAGAATACATTCAATGAGGAAGATCAGACATTAATTCTACCATAAATACACAATCTAACCAAGAATCTGCTCTACTTTACTCCCTTCCAGATAATCTCTGTTGCCAAAGAGTGATGTCACTGTCAAATACCTTTAAGCCATGATGATGTACTTAATTGTGGTTGTTCAATTGTTTCAATCAACATGTCCAACTATTCATGACCCCAAATGGAGTGTTTTTGGCAAAGATACTGAAGTGGTTTGCCATTTTTTTCTCCAGCTCATTTTACAGATTAAGAACTGAGGCAAACAGACTTAAGGGATTTGCCCAGAGTTACTCAGCTAGTTAAGTGTCTGAAGCCAGTTTTGAACTCAGGAAGATGAGCCTTTCCAACTCCAGGATCAATACTCTATCCACAACCCCAACACATGATGAGCTAAAATAGTGTCATGTCTCCTGTTTCCCTGCTCCCATCAATGTTTTCCAATATGACTTCTGACGTTGGAAGGACACACGTTTGTGAACAAGAACATAAATCTTACACTTAACTGATAAATATTAGAAAAAAGTTTTAGGGAATGAACACTGAGGTTTAACATTAGGTCCCTTTTAACCCAACATAAAAAGATCCCTAGACCGCCTGAGGACCTGGAATCTAGTGTTAGTTGTCAAGATACGTGCTTTTAAATTTTATTTAAAGACAATCTGTTGTAGTGGATAGAGAGCTGGCTTTGGAGTCAGGAAGACCTGGGTTCAAGTCTGATACATACCAGCTTTGCAACTCTAGGCAAGTTACTTAATTTTTCAGTGCTCTAAGCACTAAGACTAAAGACTAAGATTTGGAATTTTCTACCTTGGTAGGAGGAGTTTCCTCATTTAAGGAGATTTCTATAGCAATATTCCCATCTCTAACCTTAATTCACTATTGAAATTAATGTAGTGCTTTGTATTGCATTGGTGTTATTTTAAGAAATATATATCAAGGACAGAAAACAGTGGTTCAATCTTTTAAGTTTTAGCTACAAAGCTAAATTAGACTAAACTATTTAAGAATCTATCCTAAATACAAAGCTGTTATGAATGTGTTTACCTGATATTTCTGTAAAAAAAAAATTCTGGCTTGAGGTCAGTTAAAAAATATTTCAGCTCATTACTAGAAGGTACAGAAAATAATATCTGAGCAAGAACCGAAAGGTAATGATTATGTTGAAACAAGCATAATGCTTCATAATGTTCAGCATAATGCTGAAACAAAAAATCCTCTAGATTAGTTTTGGGTGACAATCTGTATCTTGAGTTGAATTCCCAAATTTTTTTAAAAAGTCTCTTCCAAGACCTGGGAGATTTTCAAAACACTGTATTTGGAGGTTCATACAAGGTCATTTTATCTGATGAGTATACACTCACATTTTACAACTTGCCAAGGAAAATCATTTAACCTGCAAGTTGGAGACTAATTATAATAAGTATAATTACAGGCAGGAGAAACAAAACTCATCAGGACATACTTTTATAAATGTGTTCTGACATACTTTTATTAAATATTTATTTCCAGTCACATGTTCTTTAAAAAAACCATATATATGTATATATACATACATGTATATATATATATATATACACACACATATATATACACATACACACACACATATATATTACAATTGAGCTCTTAAACACAAACCTTTCTTGAGGTAGTTATCATCCTATTTATTCATCTCTTTCATCCCATCACGGGAAGAAAATTTTAAAAATGTTTTTTACCTATGATCCCTGACTTTTACCCTCCAATATGAAACTGTAATTGGTTCTGCCAAAAATAGATTATCTAGATGCAATGTTTTGTCCTTGGCATGGCATAATGCAAAGAATTAAATTCAAGGCACAGCTTGCCATTATTGGGTTAAAGAAAAGAATTGGAACAGCATTACACTTCTACCTTCTCCTATCTTTATTTGGAAAACTTTTCCCTTTTCTTTCCTCTCCTGATTTGGGGAGATATGGAATTGTTCGCTCCTCAAACTTGTTAGAGAAGTGATGTCTTAAACAAGTGCAGTACTGCTTCCCTTGGGTCAAAGGTGCTAAGAGCTCTAAATTTCAAATCTCAAAGAGAATCTTAAAAGGCAAATACCCTCATGCCAATACTTAACACATTGTTACCCTCTGTTTCCAAAACATAAGCAGCTTTGCATAAATGTTGTAAGCCAAGAACTGCTAAAGAAAAAATAGAAAGCTCAGAGTCCAATTATTCAGTCCCACAAATGATGCTGCATAATTCTGAGAGAATTGGTAAATGTGGATTAAAAATATTCAACTAAAATAGACTAACTTTGCAAAGAATGAAGATTGACCACGCCACCAGGGTTCATTCAGGGTGGGAAAAAGAGGTGAATCATGCAAGTAAATATAACTCTTGTCAGACCAATCATAAAGAAAATATATATTACAGATAAAATTTACATAGTAAAAAGGAAGGTTTCATTTTCTTCAGTTTGTAATTAGTTTTAATTTCTTTACTTCAGGAATAATGGCATCCAAGTTACTGACTTCTGAGTAAAAAAAAAAAAAAAAAA
>JAJPUD010025490.1:0-17517 GCA_023553655.1 Myrmecobius fasciatus | reverse complement strand
CGCCCAATGGTCTGGCAGGGCTGATTAATGTGAGTGCTAGGGACATAATTCGTTCCCTTGGCCTCTGCCACACTGCAATATACCATTTCTCCTCTCAGCTCCTCCCCATGAAACAGAAAACCCAAAAACTCATCCTCCTCCAGCCCCAGAGCACCAGTAAGGGGGTCTCTACTGCCTGACAAAATCAATCAGCATTTATGTAGTGCCTACTGTGTGCCAGACACTGACTAAGCTATGCTTTGTGTTACTGAGATCACTTTGCCCCAGGCTAAGAGAGGCAGGCCGACGTGGGGGACAGGGTGATGAACTTGGAAGTCTGGAAAACACAAGGTCAAATACGAAATCGGACACGTGTGGGACCCTAGATGAGTCACTGCTCCCTGATCTTCAGCTCACTCTCTGTATAATGAGCATAAAGCCCCTGGGTCCCACCTCCCCGAGCTCTCAAGAGGCTCAAAGGTGACAGTGAAAGCAGGAAACTTTGTGACACGACAAATGTCAACTTTGACCACGTGGAAAGTGAAATCTCTGTTTTCCAGTCAGCCCATCTATAAAATGGAACTAATAAACACCCTCATCAGTAACACATTTGGGGAGATCACACGTAACGTCCACATCTTCTGCACTGTGCAGGGAGGATCATTCACTACTGTTGTCTAAGGTTTCCCCTGAGAGCAGCTCCACTTTTGCAGCTAGAAAGCGATTTCCCAAAACAAGCAAACCTGGCAGCATCCTTCTGACTTCTCAGAGCTCCAAATGTTAAAGACAGCATTGGACCTGTTATTCTTGGCCCTTTTCTAGTCGTCTTCCCAGTGTATACTTTTAGCTTATATTCATGAGATGGGGATCAGGGGATCATGAGGGCTAAGAGGAAGCTTGGAGATCACAACTTGCTCATTTGCAGCATGTTGGGTCCCAGTTGGTTTTGTTACGAAGTGCATTAAAAAGATTTGTCCCTGTCAGGAATCATTTCATTTCAAATATAGTAAATATTTATATGGTAAATTATAATATAGATACTATATAGATATAGATTTTGGTCTCCATGTAGGGGTAGCCATAGGTGATAGAAATGTAATCCTGCTCACACCCAAGCCTGGGGCACTCTTCCTGAGGATCAGCCTTCCCAAGGATCAGTCTTCCTGAGGGTCAATCTTCCCAAGGGTCAGTCCTGGGATCTGCACAGGGGATGTGGGAGGGACACATGAGCCCTGATCTAAGAGGAACGAAAGCTTGATGCTGCAGAGCCACCCGCAGAACTTACCTTACCCATCGAGAAAGGACTCGGAGAGAGAACAGGCAAGAGAAAAGTGATGGATTCACTTCTGAATGGCGGGCTGGAGACTGGAGCCACAAACGTGTAGGCAGCTGGCCGGCGTCACGTCCCTGGGCTTCTGTCTCCTAAAGACCCTGAGGATGGGATCACCGAGCCCCTCACCCACTTCTTACAGGCTGCTCCTCCCCCACCCAGCTGATAATAACTCACATTTATATAGTGACTTCAGGTTTGCATGGAACTTGATAAACATTATTTCATTCGATTCTCACAGCGTTGGAATAGGTGCTTTTCCTACCCTCATTTGCAGTTAAGGGCATGAGCCAGACAGGTTTAAGTGCTGCTATTGCCACAACAAATAGGAGAGGATGCTATGACAGCAAGTGAGCTGGATTTAAGGGAGGGGGGGCTGGGCAAGGTCCCCTGCCTCACTTTCCCCTCCAGAGCCTCTGGATCCAGTGGCCAGAGATAGACCAGGAGGAGTGGAGATGGCCTGAATGCAAGGGGAGATTCGGCCTTTTTAAGCCTTTTTAAGCTAAGATCTTTAACAAGTCTCCGTTTGACTGAGGCAACACCCATTCAGTGGTGAAGGCTAGGTAGCAATTGAGGCAAAGAATCTCCTGTTTCACCTACTCCATATTTTTTATTTTATTTATTTAGAGTTTAAGTGACTTACCCAGGGTCACGGAGCTAGTGTCTGGGTCAGGATTTGAATTCAAGCCTTCCCAATTCCTGATTCAGTCTCTCCACTGTGCCTACCCAGCTGCCATATTCATGGTTAGTTAATCAAAATGGGTTCTCACACCAAAAAAAAAGTATCAGAGTTTAACAGTAGGACATTTACCTTACATTGAATACAGTAATTTAATTGATTTGCTCAACAGACCACACACACACACACACACACTCACAATACTGAATTTAAAATGAGACACAGGTTCATATTCTGATCTCACCTAGAGCCAAGCACCTTCTTTCTCTGATGCTCAAAATTTCCTCAACTGAAAATGAGAGGGCTGGATGATGGTACTTTCCAGCTGGAGATGCCATGATTACCCGGATTCAATATTATCTAAATGTTATGAACGCAAATACTCTACCTAGCCCTCCGTTCTATTGGTGGGCATTATTTGAATCCCCTTAAACTAAGAACAAGTGTCTCATTACCCCATAAAACACCCCCACTATAATTAAATCTTTAAAATCCCAGAGCTTACAATCCAATTTAAGAACCCCTAGCTCCATCTGGCCACATAGTTTTCCATCATTTCAATTGATGCCCTTTTTTCTCTTCGTTGAGACTTTTTAAGAGTAGGTTTCCATTGTGAAGATGATAATGGACCACTGCAGTCTGCATCCAATCAGTCAGTCCCTACAGTCAAGCTCCTAAGATGGAACATCACTGAGCGAGCAATGAGAGGTGAAGGGGAAAAAAATCATCATTTTCCATTTAAGTTCCATGATGTTTTAGTCATTTCAGTGTGGTGACAGGTCAGTCAAGCTGTAATTGGCTTTAATTAGCACTCCCACAAGCTGTCATATTTCTTACCTGCAGGGGAATGGTACTCCAGTGACAAAGAAAGAAAGGGGGAAGGGGGAAGGGGAAAGCCAACCTTTTGTTTTCTATCTTCAAATACCAGAGAACCGACTCGCATCCTGATTTTTGCAATCAAATGTTCACTGACCCATACGACTGAGGGGAACCGTGTCAGTTCTAATGTTTATTAGAAAGTAATATGCTGGTCTGTTTAGCAGTGAAAAATGAACTCGGATCTCCCCTTTGTAAAAGAAAGATAGTCTTCCTTTTTTTAGTGCACACTCATTTTCCCATTTTATAGCCCACATACATAGTCTTCTTTCTTACACTGTGGTTGATGCTCGAGTCCTGTGAGATTCAGCAACAGCCCTGACTCGGGTTCTCCTTCTGGGGGAGAGGGATTTCTCAGAAGGGTTTGGTCATTGAGGGGAGTATCATCTGTGACGCCCAGCCCATGCTTTAGAGCACCCTTTGAGGTGGATTTGTCAGCCACTCTCCAGCCCATGGGACTTGACGAGAGAGACCTCAAGCAATGGCTTGTATGTCCATATTTCTTCTGCATCTCTCCTGCTCAAGCTCAAATCAATCACTTGTTGAGAGACAGACAGAGGATTCAGACTTTTACTCGTGGCTTGAGGGCTAATTATTAGCCCTAGAGTCACGGAGACCCAAAAGCACTGTCTCTCAGCTCTGGCTTAGCCTGGCTCTCCCTAGGTCTCATCTTACTGTTTGCACAATACTTGGTGCTGGAACCAAGGAACTTGGTGGAGAAAGGTCTTCCTTTCCCAGGTTCCACTTTCTTTATTGGTTTTCTCCTTGGCCAAAAGTGTGGGTCTTCTCCTTTCTCCTCTTTCTTCTTACCCTGTTGATCCCATCCTGTTTCAGAACTACCCCCTGGCTTTGAGGAATATGAATGCTTGGGAATTAGCAAATCCCCCCCCCCCATACACACCCTTCTTATACTTCCAGTCTTTGGGTACTTCTAAATATGAAATCTCTTCAGCTTGCCCCCCAATACAGCTGAGGATTTTTACAGGTTTCGATGAAAATGATATGTGCAAAACATGCTATACTTTGCAGCAGCAAAGAGTGTTGTTTTTTATTATTTATTATATTTCATATTTTATTATTATATATTATAATTATGTATACTTATTGTAATATTATATGCAATATTATAATATAGTCATATATTATAATATAATACATAATATTATAATATAACATAATATTGTTATTATTCAGAGAGTATACTTGAAATACTTTCTACAAAGGACCTTTGCACCTCTTGCCAGTACTGCCTTCTATTCTCTTGAAAGTTTCTTCTCCTTGAAGAGGGATGATGGTCGGGATGTTCAAATAGTGATCAGTCTTCTGCTTGAAGCCTACTTTTAATAGACAAGCATTTATTAAGTACTTTCTGTATGCCAGGTACTATGGGGGATAGCAAGAAAGTAAAACAAAACAAAACAAACAACAACAACAAAAAAAAAAAACAGTTCCTGCCCTCAAGGAATTTGCAGCTCAAAGGGAGAAATAGGATATAATATACAAAATGTGCAGAGTAATAGATGCAAAGTAACTTTAGACAGATTCTAGCAGCTAGAGGAAGGGAAGGGAAAGGGAAAACCAAGAAAGGGTTCCTGGCAAAATACGACTTTGAACGGAGTCTCGAAGGAAGGAATTGTAAGGGAGAGAAGTGAGGAGGGGGAATTGTAAGCGAGGGAGAAGGGCAGGATAAAGGGGCTGTAATAGGAGCTGGGATATCACGTGGGTTAACAATGACCATACATGAAAGACTGGAAAGAAAAAGCATGGGTCAGGGCTGTGAAGAGCTCTGAAGACTTAAAGTGGATCCCAGAGGTGAGAGGGAGCCACCAGAGTCCATTGAGGGGAGGAGATGGGTGACAGTGTAGGACCTGGGGTTCTAAACTCACTTTGGAGCTGTGGAGAGAATAGGACTGAGGGAGACCCAAAGGAAGCTACTCTAATCAAGCAAATGTGGGTTGAGAAGGGACTAAGGGGGTTTGATGGCCATGGGGATAGAGAGCCGGCATTTGGAACAGTGGAGCTTGTACCAATCAAAGCAAAAACCCTGGAAAATGGGGCTGGGACACACCAGGAATCACTGGGGCCACCTTCTGGCTCATGCCCTTGAGCCAACCTCGAAATCCCCCTCCCATCTAACACCAAGTGACCATAGGTACTGCATGTATGAACATAGACTGTTCTGGCTTCCAGTAGTCAAAGGGTATCCAGGATGGCTTCCTGCTTTTGTTTAACTCATTTGTGTTCAAAGCCTGTTCTACTGAAGCAGATTCTGATGCCGAGACTGCCATGCTCATTTTTTTTCAAATATGTTAACATCTGATCTATTTATGTGAGATACCTAGCTAATTTGCAGAAAGACATGACAATGACTGCAGAAATGTTTGATTTGCAGAGTAGCATTAGGAGAGTGCCCAGTGTTTACTCTTCCACCAGACCATCATACTCATTTGCTATGACCAATTTTTAATAAACTCTTTTTGCATCATTTTCATGTGTTATCAAGTCAATGAAGTTGGCCATTTTCATGCTCTTTGATGTTAGATTTCTAAGTGTTAGACTTATTTATGTTTTGGACATTAGGAACATAGTGTCTTATTCAATTAGAGTGAGTATGATGAAGAAGTCTTTTATTTTTTATTTTTTATGCCTCCCCACAAAATAATCATAAACAAAACAAAAAAAGGTTTTGTATCTGTGTAATATATAATTAAATGATACATGCATACAAATACAAATATGTATTTAATATATGCATACATTATACACATAATATATATTATATATTTGATGTAGATAAGGACCTGCTATTTTTACACAACTATATTGGGAAATTTGGCAAAAGATGATTCTTTCCTCCAAACTAATTATCTAGGTCTTATCTTTAAGAATTAATTTTCCAGTGTTTTATTTCATTAAACATTTATGCTGGACCTTAGGATTAAAATACAAATGGTAGTTCTGACAATGTATTTATTGCTTAAATGGTAGTTATAGCATTGTATTGATTGTTAAAAATGGTGAACTGTTCTAAAAATTTTCATCATCTTTATAAGAACCATTATTTCTTTTAACCATGAGAAAAGAGTTGAGGTATTCTGAACAATAAAAGCTTTTAAAAACAATCCCCAATCCTAGACCCGTGGCTATAACTTCTTTGGTACCATTGATGGATGCTCAGTGATCAAAGTCATGAGTCCCAACATCCTTTTGATAATATAGATCCTGGAGCTGACTTTAACCCACTCCCCCCCCCCATCCAATCCCAAGGATTCTTCTTTCTTCTGGGGGGATGTAGTGGGGAAAGGGTAGGGCCAAAGTGCAGTCCAAAACCATTGTCATGGTGAGAACCTTATCTCCCTCCTCAGTAGTGGTGGAAGGTTCCCACCTGGATAGATCAAGTAGGGAGTCATTTGCCCAAAGTCCATTGCCTCTAGCCAAGTCCTTCTCCCCTTCCACTGGACTCTTCTTCCCAGAGCAAGCTGACCAGTTGTGATTAGCTTGGCCGGCAGCCATAGTAACCACAGCCGCATTTTGTTATTCAAGGTCCCCCTAAGGACGGGGCCAGCCCGGCACAGTTCATGAATTCTGTGATTAGAACAAATTAATCAGTACTTCTGACATTACTCTCCCCAGCTTCCCCATGTAGCTGGGAACCTCTCCATCCTCTGGGGATGTAGTTAGGAACTTGGTATGAATTCAGTTCAACAGCAATCCAACAAATATTTATTAAGTGCCTACAGTGTACAGGGAACTGTGCTCTGCCCTCTCTAACCTCTGCTCCTATCCACAGGCTGCTGAACAGGCTAGCAGAAGCTGGGTTAACTTAGCTGATGGACCCAGTACAAAAACTAGACCTAAAACTTGGGGGTATCAAAGGCAGAAAGGAAAGGACTCATACGCAAGAAAAACAATTTGTGACAGCATCCTTTTGTCGGAGCAAAGAACTGGAGACAAAGGAAATGTTCAGCAACCTGGGGATTGGCTGAGCAAATTAGGTAAATGAATATAATTAAATATTTTTTTCATTATAAGAAATGACCAAAGGGATGAATTCAGAGGAATCAGTAAAGACATATATGAACTGATTTTGAATGGAGTGAGCAGAAGCAGGAAAGAGGGAGAGAATGTGCATTTATTAAGTGCCTACTGTGTTCACTGTGCTAAACATTTTACAAATACTATCTCCTTTGATGCTCACAAGCTTAGAAGTAAACTTACTTAACTCAAGTCCATTGCCCCATCCCCTACACCACCAAGAAGCCTGCGAGAATGACTGATATAATAACAAGACATTGTAAAAGAAAACAAATCTGAAAGACTCAAGAACTCTGATCTATTAAACCACTGCTCCAGAAACCTAATGATGAATCAAGAGTCCCACTTCTTGACCAAAAGGAGATAGAGTAAAAGTACAGAATGAGAAATATGTTTTTGGATGTGACAAATGCATAGATATGTTTGGCTCAACTCTTGTTATTTATTATAAGGAAGACGGCATCTAGGTGGGGGATAGGGAGAGCTATGGGGACAATAATCCCTATATCCTATACCCTAAATAAAGAGTATCAAGGAAATATTTTTAAATACACAGAAAAAGAGAACAAAGGTCAAAAAGAGAAACAAAAATGTAGCACGGTTTGGAAGTTATTTGCACTAAATTTATTTTAAAATTTTGGGGAAAGCTCTATATAATAGGTAGTCATGGTTCATATACAATTCTGTTTGTATTCTTTGTATATGAAAATGATCCTACTTAAGTTAAAAAAAACTTTATAAAATAGTCAAAAAATCAGTAAATGAAAAAATTGGAACACAAGGTTTTGCAAGGGTGAATGTTAAAAACTATCTTTGCATATTTTTAAAATAAAAAGCTAAAAATTTAAAAATACATTAAATGACTTGGTCAGGGTCACACATCCAGTATGACTTGGATACAGGGTTTCCTTCCTCTAATTCTGGCACTCTCTCTCTCTCTCCCCCCTATGCTATTCTGCCTTCCATTTGTCCATAGTAAGTGATCGATAAATATCCATGGAGTTGAATTGAGTTTTTTCATTACTTTGCCTCCCTACCATACTACAGGACATTTAGTTCCTCCTATTTGTCAAGATCAGTTATGCTATTATGATGATGACAATAATGGTCATGATAATGAGAAAAAAAAATGGAAGCCAGTCAAAGAAATCCACTGCCTGGTGGACAATGTGCCAAAGATCTGCTCAGTTAGTCAACTAGCATTCATTAAGTACCTACCATGTACCAAGCACTGTGCTAAGTGCCAAGGATTGAAAGAAAGGGGGGGGCAGGTTCTGCTCACAAGGAACTTAGTGTAATGGGCACTATTTATAAACTGTGTTCTATTCAGATCAACTAGCTCTTATCAGTTTAACACAATTATTTACAAACAAGATGTACACAAGGTAAACTGAAATAGTCTCAGAGAGACAAACAATTAAGGTGGAATGGGAAAGACTTTTTACAAAAGGCAGAACTTTAGCTGAGACTTGAAGGAAACCCAGGAAGCCAGGAGGCAGAGAAGAGCAGGAAGAGAATCCCAAGCATAAGGGACAACCAGGAGAAAGTCCCAGAAATGGAAGTTGGGAGATTTGAGTGTTATATGGGGAGGAACAGCAAGGAAGCCAATGATCCAAGATCAGAGGGGAATGAGGCAGAAGGAGATGAAAAAGGTAAGAAGAGGCCATGTTAAGAAAGCTTTGACATTGGATCCTGGAAGTAATGGGGAGAAACTGGGACTTATTCAATAGGGAAGAGAGAGATCACAACTTCTTTCCTGAAGGAGTGTTTTTCTTTTATCAGAGGCAACGCAGGGGATTTGGTTCTGTGATCTACTGGACTATAACCCTATTTCTCAGAACACTTTTAAAGCAAACTCTAAAAGGTTTCATCCTGGGCCTCTTTCTTGTACATAAATTCAAATCCTCCCCCCTGAAGTTTAATTAGCAGCACTTTCTGGAAGCTCTATCTTTTGACCTCACGAGTACTTCTAACTTGTTCACATGCTCTCATCTCTTGATGGCTGGATATACCACTCCTTGTCAAAACACATGTAGATGCCAATTATGGTCAGCCAGGTCACTCTTTCCAACTTTTAATAGGCTCCTAACCCTCACAGTTGATTTTAGTCTAGGGAACTTTAAAATTAATAAATTGTGAAAGGTGTATCTGCCTTCTTTGTTGGATATAAATGAACATTAATACCCTGCTGATGAGCTATTAACACATTTAGACAGTTAAAAAAAACAACACCACTGTTGCTTTCACTCAGAGAAAACCAGTTAATTAAGTTGATTGTAAAGGTCACAACAATTGGACTTGGGGTTTTAAGGAAGCACAACTCACTGACTTATTTCCATCATTGTAAGGTGGCTTAAAATGTCAATTTTAAGGAAAAACTGGTCTTTGCCAAAGTAAAATGGAGGCCTGCAGAGGAGATGGTGCATTTTAGAAGATCCTTGGCTATCTCTACTTTCCTAGAATATGTTACAAAAACATAATTTCCAGCCCATTAAGGAGAAGAATGCTAATTCTGTACTAACTCAGTTCAATTCAGAGAGGGCAATGCCCCCAAAACTGATAGAATAAGCCATGAAATTTTAGATTCCCAGCTGACAACAGTTGCAAGTGGTGTTTTAAAGAGAATGTTTCTTTGAGAAGCCAGATTCATTTCTCCTAAGGGTCTTATAAGGTCTCCAAAATGGAAAATGGAAGTTAAAAATTTCCTAATAGGAGAGAATTCTATTTGGAAGAACAATTAGCCTGGAAAAGGATGTCAACCCCAAGCCCAAGGTAATTCATGGGAACGTACACTAACTCCCGGGGATACTCTGAAGAGAAACAGTGTTTCCTAGGAAAGGCAAGTGGACATGGAGGTGGCATCTTGCACTGGGAAGGAATGTTGGATTCTGGACCAGAGGCAGAAGAATTGGGTTTAAACCCTAGCTCTATCCCTAAGACCTGTGTGATCCTGACGCTTCAAGTCTCCAGGCCCAGCCTCCTCCCTTCAAAAACATGGTGGAACCAAATGGTCTCAAAGGTCCCTTCTTCCTGCTGTCTCATGATCCTGAGTCAGGGAATCCTGTCTCTGACACTTCCTACTTGTGTGACCGTAAGCAAGCTGTGGGAAGAGCCGGAAAGGATTCCACAGACCAATCTGGGCCGAGGAAAGGTGAAGGCCCAAGGTCCTTCAAGTTGGGTCAGAGCCAGGCTTAGAAGCTGGGTGCTCGGTCTCCTTTCCAATATACCACGTTGCCTCTCATTTTCACCTCTCTGTGCCTTAGTTTCCTGGCAAGCAAATGGGATGTAAATGTCAATATGTAAAATGTAAATGTCAGTTATGAATTCTATTAAATAATACAGAAAGTTGAAAGATAAACTAAGGAGGTAAAGGTGAAAACTTAGGTGTTTTCTAATGGTTTATTAAAACTCAAGCATGTAGAAAATGGAAATCAAGATGATTTACTTCATTACATTCAAAAAATACATGCACAAGTCTGCTCAAGGCAACCTTGGCTGAAAAGGGAGCCAGTTACAGCATCCAAGAACAGCCCCAGGAAAAGGAAAACAAGACCCCCTATTCGCATCAGTTTCAAAGGAAAATGCTGGGGTGGGTCTGGTGGCAATGGGGAGGGAGGGGGATGCTTGAAGAAACCTTAGAAACCATCTAGTCCTGGGGTGTTCAATGCAAACAGAAGCAGGGGGCCTCGGATCCACATACACAAGGATCCCTGCAGGCCACGTACCAACCGAGTTTTAAAATGTAATATTATCTGTGCCTCATTATGTTTTTATTTATTTTGTTAATTATTTCCCAATTACATTTTAATCTGGTTTGGGCCATTATTGGGGTAACACGTCTAGCCTGTAGATGAGCAAAGACTTTAACCCAACCCAGGTCTTCTTAACATTGACATCAACCGTCAGCTCAGTGCCGGGGTAGATAATGGGCTAAACGCAAAGTCAAGAAGAACTAAGTTCAAATGCAGCCCCAGATACTTCTTAGCTAGGTGACTCTAGACAAGCCATTGATTTTAGTTTCCTAAATTATAAAAATGGGAATAATAACAGCCCCTGTTACGAGCTACTGTGAGGATCAAATAAGATAATATCTGAAACGTGCTTAGCACATTCCTAGGCACTTAGGTGCTTAATAAATGCAGGCTCCCTTCCCTCTCTAGCATCTTTGCCAATCTGTTTCATAATTTATCTAGTTATTCACCTATTGTTGGACTCATAGATTATTTCCAGTTCTTTGTTACTATATGTGACTGATAGATGTATTTATGTATGCATATATATGTGTAGAAAGAATTATCCCCTTCCTCAAATGACCATTTATACACTTATCTTTTCATCTGTCATACTTCCCCCAATAGAATATAAGCTCCTTAAGCTCAGGGGCTATTTTTCCTGATTTTTTTTTATATTACCAGGTCTCAGTGGAGGCTGTCGTACAATGTAGAGCTAAGGAGAACACTTAAACGTCTGCCTTCATCAGTATAGAGAATTGCAGAGTAGGAAAACTCTTTCAGCTTCAAGCCCCTTCTCTGAAACTTATAGATTTAGAGTTTCCTCAAGCAGTGGTATCAAAATCCAATAGAAATAAGGGCAATAACCATATCAAGGGATCCCTCCAGGCTGCATATTGCTTAGAAAATCACACATTATCAACATTTTCTTGTATTTTTATTTATTTTGTTAAAGATTTTCCAATTCCAATTTCACTTGGCTCCAGCGTATTCCAGAGTGTGCAACCCTGAGTTTGACACCTCTGGCCTGGAGCCTGGAAGGTCCAGTTTACCCAGGGTCAGCCAGTCAATATGTATCAGCAACAAGACTCCCACCAAGGTCTTTCTGACTTTGAGACCAGCTCTCCATCAACCACTGGAGGCGTTTCTCTCTCTCCGTGAAACCGTTCCCCTTGTTTCTCCCAGAAGGACCCAGAGCATCCAGATGGATGCTCCATGGAGTGAAAAGTGATGAGTGGTAATCACTTCCAAGTTAGTCACTCGGCCTTTTTATTTTTACAGGACTGCAGTATGGGACACTGTTCAGCAATCCCTTTTAGGTCGTCATCACCCTTACCACATCGTCCAAGAACTGATGTTTTCAGGACCGGGGCCAAGAAGAATGAGTCTGACCCTTCTCTTTGTGCGAATGGAAGAAGCCTCAAAATATAAGGGAAAAATACTGTCCTCAGATTAGAAAAAGTAGATCAAATGAATGAATAAGTGGGTGAATAAAACATGTATTAAGTGCTTACTGTGTACAAAGCACGTGGTACAAATATACAGAGGAACAAAAATAAAATGTCAAGGACAGCACAATCTAATTGAGAGAAAACACATATGGAAGGCTTCAGCTGCAAGTTAGATGGGAAGGTGAGTGTCCTTAGGGTGCCGTGGCTAGGATTAGTGATGCTATCTACTACCTATGGGACACAAAAAGGCAGCTAAATGGGGTAATAGGTAAAGCACTGGGCTTTGAGTTCAAATTACCTTCAAATACTTAATAGCTGTGTGATCTTCTGTTTAAATGTAATGATAGGACTTATTTCTCAGGGTTATTGTGAGGATAAAGTGAGATGTGTAAAAAGAACTTGACATACTGCCCTACACAGAAGATTCTCTATATTTGTGTACATATGTACAGTTCTATGTGTATATACATATTTATATCATGTTAATCTATTTTATACATTTGTATTAAGTATATATATATATATATATATTTGTATATATTCAGTCATAACAGCTTTTATTCAATTTAGGGGGTTTGTTGTGATTAATCAATTAACAAGCTCTTATTAAGCATCTACTCTGTCCAAAGCATTATTTTAATTGTCTTTTAAAAATTATGTATATTGAGTATTCATTTCTAAATGTTCTTTTCTTTTTAAATTTTGAGTTCCAGATTCTCTCCCCCTCCTCCCACCTCTCCCCCATCCATTGAGAAGGCAAACAATATGATATCAATTATACTTGTGAAATCATGCAAAGCATATTTTTGTATTAGCCATAATGCACAAAAGAAGAAGAAAGTGAAAAAATTATACTTTGATTTGCACTCAGAGTTCATCAGCTCTCTCTGACTGTGGATAGCATTTTTTCATCCTGAGTCCTTTGGAATTATCTTGGATCACTATATAGGACAGAGTAGCCAAACCATTCACAGTTGGTCATTCTAACATGACTGTTACTGTCTACAGTGATCTCCTAGTTCTTCTCACTTCATGTTGCATGAGTTCATATAAGTTTTGCCATTTAGCTTTTTTTTTTTCTGAAATCACCTCCCTCATCATTTCTTTTAACACAAGAGTGCTCTCACAATCATACGCTACAATTTGCCCAGCTATTCCCCAAATGATTCAGGTTTCCTTAACTTTTAATTCTGTGATCCTACAAACAGAGCTGCTATAAACATTTTGCATTATAGAGATCATTTTCATTTTTTTTATTTCTTTCAAATATAGAACTACTAGTGGTATTGCTAGGTGAGAGGGTTTACACTGTTTTATGGCCCTTTGGGAATAGTTTCAGAATGGTTGGACCAGTTTGCTATTTCACCCACAATTGTACCTATTTTCCTTCATTTCCTCTGATTCTTTTAATTTCTATATTATGGTCTGGATCTAAAAATATCAGAGCAATTTTCCTTTATAATTTTTTGAAATGTGATGTTAAAGATCTTTTTTATCATAGCCTTCAGATAAATTCAAAATTATTGGATTATCTCTTCTTGATCTGTTTTCATGTCATTGGTTTTCCCAATAAAATATTTCACATTTTCCTCTATTTTTTAAAATTCTTTTAATCCTGATTGTTTCTTAAAATTTAAAAGCCATAAGTTTCCACTTGACCAATTCTAATTTTTAAGTAATTATTTTCTTCAGTAAACTTTTGTTTCTCTTTTCCCATTAGACCAATTCTGCTTTTAAGTGATATTTTCTGTTTCAAACCAGTTCCAATTGTTCAGGAAAGAAAGCCATATACTCCCAGAGAGAGGGATATGAAATGTGGACCGCAACATAACATTTTCATGCTCTCAACTGATGTTTGCTTGCATTGTTTTTCCTTTATCTGATTTTTCTTTCTTGTACATATGATTTTTCTTGCACAATGATAAGTGTGGCAATATGTATACATATATTCGATTTGTCAAGAATTTTAAGATAATTAACATGTAATGGATTTCATGCCATCTAGGGGAGGGGTGGGACTAAGAGGGAAAAATTTGTAACAGAAAGCTTTGTAAGGGTCAGTGTTGTAGAATTACCCATACATATGTTTTCCAAATAAAAAGTTTTAATAAAAAAAAAATCTAAAAAAAAATTTTAAGTGATATTTTCTTCAATATTTTTTGCCTCTTTTATCAAAATATTAATTTAATTTTCATCATTTTCTTGCATCACTTTAATAATTTTTTCACAATGATTCTTATTTCTTTCTCTAATGCTTCTAGGAATAATTGCTGGTTTGGGATCTAATTACCATTTTTCTCTGAGGTTTTGTTTGTAGCTGTTTTCATATTATAGGTCTTGGTCTTCCCTTCTTCCACCATAATAACTTTTAGTAGTCATATTGGGGTGGGAGGTCATTTTTATTTTATCTGTTTTTGGTTTGCTTATTTGGGGGTTTGTTGTTGTTGTTTGCTGTTTGCTTATTTTTCCAGGCTATTTCTTGACTTGGAATTTTTGACTCTGCTTACGTGGGAGTAAGAAAGGTTCTGTTCCAAGCTTCAGGTTCTTCAAGCTGCTGTTTTCAAACATCGTTCTGGGGGTCTGCATAATTTGGGTATTTCCAAGGTGGTATTATCGTGGGAGCTCACTGCTAACTGTTTTCCTGGGTTATAGTCCAGTCTTTACCCAGGAAGGGCCCCTGTTCCCCTGTAGCTTCAAGCACTTGCTATCCTTGTGGCCTCTGATCCATTAGGGATCACAAACACAAGCACTTCTCTCCTACCTGGAAACCCAACCCAGAACTATTTATGAACAAAGGAGTGGCCAATCAGCGCCAGCTGCACCCAGAGGCAGCAAAGGGTCCCTGTGGGCTTTCTGACCAGTAGTTGGACCCCCAGGCCATCCCTGGGCTGAGAACCCCACCCCCCAGCTGTGCTACTGCTCCTCCCAGGACCACCAGTGCCTATTCTAATATTACAGAGCTCTGCAGGGAATCTCCCAAGTTGTCTTTGGCTGTCTCTGGGACCTATTGTTGGCTCTGTCATTCCAGAATTTGATTTGAGTTATTATTTTAAAGTTGTTTGAGGGGAATTTTGGGAGAGTTCCCAGTCTATACTCTGCTCTCTTGGCTCTGCATCCTGCTGAGAGCCTTTTACAAATATTTTCTCATGTGATCCTCCTAACAACTCTAAGAAGTAGGTCTCAATATTATCTTCATTGAACAGTTGCAGGAACTGAAGCAGAAAGATTAAATGACTTGTCCAGGATCACACAGCTAGTAAGTATCGGAGGCTGGCTTTGAATTCAGTATTTCCTGACTCCAGATGCAGGACAACCTTTTGTCTGGGAGCCTACATTGTATCTGAGTAGATGACATTTATATACATTTATATACAAGTAATATAAAAATATTTACAAAATGAATAGGAAGCAAAACTGAGACAGGCTACAAGGGCAGGCACTGGTGACTAGGGGCATTAGTAAAGATTAGGAAAGGGAGAGCTTTATTTGAGCTTTCAACCAGAGATTCTATGAGGGGGAAGTGAATAAGAAGGCCAGGTCCAAGGATCAGAGCTAGGAATCAGCACCTGCTCTCCCTAATCCATTCAATCACCTTACAGAGAATTTTTATGAGACCTTGTTAAAAACAAAACAAAATAAAATTTTAAAAGCACTGAATAACCTTTTTTCCAAGTGAATGAATGAGAAATCTCTTTATTATTTGGTGCCCCCTTAGACCTGGAATTATTTTTTCTTCACCTCCACCTCCTACAATCCCTTGCTTTCTTCAAAGGACCACAAAAAGGCTAACTTCTATAAAAGACCTTTCCTAATTTCCTCCCCACCCTTTACTATGCTTTTACTAAAAATATATATATATATACCGTACCCCTGATCCCAGTTATTAGCACTCTCTTAAAATTAGTATGGCTAGGTAGATAATTTGCATTTATTTGCATGTTTTTAAGTTGTATCCCTCAGTAAAATACAAGCTCTTTGAGTCATAATATTGTATTAGTGCTTTGCATTCCCAGCATCTTACCCAGTTTTTTATACTAGACCAGTGATTTAATGGAAATCAAGCACTCTTGATAAAGGCCTCCTCTACCAACACAAATGGGAAACAGTTCTGGGAATTATAAGATGAGAGTTTCCTGGGGTACTAAGAATTACCTAAAATCATACAGTCAACCAAAATTTGTCAGAGCCAGGGTTCAAACTTAGGGCTCCCTGAGTCGGAGATAACTTCTCTGTCCATTATACCACACTGCTTTTTACATATTAGGGATTAAATAAAGGCTTGTTGAATGAATGGACTTACAAAACCCCCAAATCCTCTTCTTGCATCAACTCCCTTTCAAGACAAGGGGAATAATGTTTGCTTATTTGTGTTTGTTAGTAAAGACATTAATTTCTTCAGGAGACTGAAATATTGCTCCAAAGGTGCACATTAATTGCTAAAACAAACAAAAAGTGCACATTTCCCGTGAATCTGGCATAAACCCAAGAGCTCAGTTCAGCCTGTCATGACCTACGCATCATGGATAGAGAAGCAGTGACTTACAATAAAGCCCTGGGAAGCCTCATATATATTCATCACAAAAACACCACTTTCCTGCCTCAACAAGAAGCTTTGCTTCTCTTGGTTGAGTCTAGATGACTCTAGAAGGCTGTCCATGTTTTTCAGAACTTGAAAAATAAGGATGATCACGTAGGAGGGAATAGGGGCAGAAAGGATTCTGTCCTCAGAGGCTGAGACTTCCTTACAAAAAGCATTTGAAAACATCAGCTATTAATTAGGATGAAACTACAAACAATAGGAAAGCAGGAAGGAAGGAAATACAGTGTTGATGAAAAGAATGTGTTTTGGAGATCAGAGAAACAAAGGCTTCAGAGTGCTCTTTCCATAAAGAAAGCATTTGTGAGGGTCTCAACGTGGTCACCATCACAAGCTTGATGCGTGTGTATTTTTCTTGGTGAAACAAGAAAGACAAGATGGAATGGCAACCAGCTGCAAAGGCTTTAGAAATGGCAAGTGAGCTTAAAGTGCTTTGGGATTCATTGAAAGCCAGCATGGGATGGTGCTAGAAAACCACTCACATGGAGGCAAGACACAGCACTTGACTGGATTTAAATATTGACGAGGCTACTTCCTATTTGGGGATCCTTGGATAATTGACTGAATCTCTTTGGGTCCCCGGGGTCCCTCCCACCTCAAAACCCGTGATCCAGTGATGAACTCAGCAGGTGCTACAGTCATTTTTTTAAGGAATCAATAAAATACCAAAAGTCTTCTCTTAACCTTTTGAAGAGACACAATTATTAGAAATGTCGATGAAATAAATGTTCTTGTATTTGCCAAAGCAAAGTGATTATGGAATTCATGCTTTTCAAGACCATAGGAAACATTTTTTTTTTAAAAGTTCGATAGCTATAATTTGAGCCAGGGCAACTGAT
>JAJPUD010025489.1:0-10486 GCA_023553655.1 Myrmecobius fasciatus | reverse complement strand
ACAGAGCTGGGCTAGGCACCTAGGGACATGTTCCCTGTTCCCATGAAACTTACAGTTTACTAAAAAGATAAAATACCAATTCCAATAATCAGAATATATAATGTTTTATAATTACAAAACAGTAGAGAGGGTTATATGAAATATATATATATAATACATAAATATATATATGAAATATAGAGGTCATAAAATAGGTACAATTTGAGTTGGACTAAAAAAGACAGTTTAACAATTCAACAGGAAGACAAAAGGGTTGGTGTTCCAAGTATAGGGGGAAGGGTTTCATTAATATTATTGCATACATACAGTCACATTTTGATTGAATCAGAGTGTATACCAGGGGTGAATAAGTTGATACTTTGGGAGAGAATTAAAGAATTTTGGTTATTGGAAGAAATGTAGATGATTCTACATAGGAAACATCTTGTAATTAATTAAGGAAATCAAATTATATCTCTTGAGTTACATGTGAAAGCAAAAAACTAGCTCAGAATTTGTAAGTCAAGCAGTGACCTTGTTTGGTGAGGGATGGTTCTCCAGCCAGGTCCATTAGTACAAATAATGAATGCCCTCATGTGGCCACACTGATATTTTCCATTGGCCTGCACCTAACGACCCTATTTTACATAATTCCAACTTTGAATTTAGGAAGTGCCACAGTGCACAAACCATCATACCTCAGTCGGCAAGATGCATCTTCATGAGTTCAAATCCAACCTCAGCCACTCAGGAGCTGTGTGTCACTTCACCCTGTTTGCCTCAGTTTCCTCATATGTAAATGAACTGGAGAAGGGATGGCACACTACTCCAATAGTTTTGCCAATAAAACCCCCAAATGGAATCACAGAGAAGCAGACATGATTGAAAGGACCCAACCACACAAACTTTGAATAGTGTGTGTTTAATTACATATGACCACTTCAGGGGCTTTATCATTTACACTAATTGGAACCCAGCTACAGAGTAAAAAAGCTTCCAGGGAGAGACAGAGCCAAGACCTGAGAGAGAATCACTCTTGGGGTGGTGGGGAGAGAGGTAGAAGGGGAAGGAGACACCGTCTTGCTTCTTCTTTCCTCCTCCCATCCTTGGCTATGCCATTGGAGGGACTGGAACAGTTGGAAAGAGGGGTGATCCTCCAAGGAGAAGAAGCTTCAGGGAGTATGGATCTTTGTGGCGGAGAGAAATAATGGCCAGCAGCTGGCTAGGGGGCCATATTAACCACCCTGGCAGGTAGAGCCTCAGAGGCTGGCAGAGTATTACACCTGAAGGGAACTTCTTAAGGACTCTGAGAAGGGGAAAAAAGGACTTCCAATAATCCTTTGCCTTTTTGCCACATAAGTTTTCTACACAGGCACCTCACCATTTTTGAATTTTAATGGTTTGAATGCTAGAAAAAGGCAAAAACTGTCCCAGATCTCAGGAAGCTTCCAGTGGGAGAGGCAACATGCACACAACCATGTCTATACATGTACTAGGTAAATAGGAGGTAATTTCAGAGAGAAAGCCCTAACATTTAAATGAGAGGGCTTACTGCAGAAAGTGGGATTTTAGCTATCTTTTTTTTGTTGTTGAGGCATTTGGGGTCAAGTGTCTTGTCCAAGGCCACACAGTCAATAAGTATCCTCCTGCTTTCAGGACCTGTGTTCTATCCACTGCATTACCTAGCTGCCCCACTTTTAGGCAAGTCTTGAAGAAGCCACAAAATGCAGGTGAGGAGGGACAACATCAACCAGAAGCTCTCTCCTTCTAAATGGCATGGGATTCTGACCGACCCTTCTGTCTATGTGTGTGTTGGGTGGGGAGGAAGGTTGACTAAGGGACCCCTTATAACAAAACAGCAAATCTTTTCAGACTGCAGATGGCAGCCAGGAAGTTAGTCATTTCCAAAAGGCCAAAGCAATGAGTCACTATGGTCTCAGAGTCCCAGAAGTTTCCAAAGAATACTCCCTGGAATGGCAAAATCGGCCTCTGCAATGTGAATATATACAAAATAAATGCAAGTTACTTGGGCAGGGAGGGGGTCCTAGCAGCTGTGAGAATTAGAACTGTATAGAAAGTCACCGCTGAGCTGAGTTTTGATGGAAAAAAGGAATCAGAAGAGTCAGAAGTAAAGAAGGGGGACATTCCAGGTGTAGGGAACTGTTAGTACATAGAATGAGGGACTAGGGAGGGAATATCATGTATAAAAAACAGCCCAAAAGTTCCTTATAGCTGGACAGAGGCTGGAAAGGTAAGTTGGGTCTAGGTTACAAAGGGCTTTAAATGTCAAAAAGATAAATTCATGTATAAAGTAAAAAAGATGAGCAGAGAAATGAATGAATGAATGAAAAAGCATTTATTATGTGCCAAGTACCGCACTAAAATCTGGGCATACAAACAGAAGATTCAGGTGGTCCCAGCCCCTCATTTTCAAATTAGAATGGAAAAGTCCAATAGTCCTTTGGGGCAGCAGCAAAACAGATGCTCAGGCTTCTTCTTTAAAATCATTTTTACAAAAAAGTCATCCATTTCTAAGGCTGTACCACTGGACCAGGGCCAATGACTTTGGTGTCAAAAACTTTCCTTTCTGAGTTTCTGGTAGCTATGGCTACAGCCTGGGAAGGAGCAGTGAGCAGGCAGCATGTACATGGGAGTTCCTTCCCAGGATGATGGCTGAGGTTGCTGGGCTGGAAGCATCCCTTATTCCCTAAGCTCTTGGGTTCAGGGTCCTGGGCCATTTCCATCAGGGCTGAAGGATGATGGGACGACTGGGAGTAGTGGGCTGACTTGGCTGTCTCTCCCTCAGGGTACTTGGATGTTTCAGCTGGGCTGGCCTACTTGTCCCACATGTGGCAGTTGGTGGGGTTCACTGGACTCTTCTCCATAGGAATTGCTTCCCCAAATAATGGCTGTGAAGTCTAGGATTGAACCAGGACTGGGAGCGTATCCCCAGGATCCTGATACGTATCTGCCTGTCCATGGTACTTGGTCAGCAATTGTTGCTAATGATGAGGAAGGTGGGCCCCCTTCCCATGGTGCTTTTCCCTCTCAGCCATAGATATATTTTGGGGAATACTTCCATTCCCAAAGTTTTTGGGCTCAGAATCCTGAGCTGTCTCAGAAAAGTTTGAGGGGAGCTGTGATCAAGGAGGCAGTCAGCAATCTCACTTGCCTAATATTTGTTGCCTGCTCTCTCTCTCTCTCTCTCTCTCTCTCTCTCTCTCTCTCTCTCTCTCTCTGTCTCTCTCTCTGTCTCTCTCTCTCTGTCTCTGTCTCTCTCTGTCTCTCTCTCTCTGTCTGTCTCTCTCTCTCTGTCTCTGTCTCTCTCTCTCTCCCTCTTTCTCTCTCAGGGTGCCCTGCTGCTTCAGTCAAACCTGCCTCCTTGCCCCTTGATGAGTACTGAAAAAATCACTGACTGGTGATTAGGACTCCATGGACATGGACATAAATCTAGATATGATGGCTGATGTCTCATAGCTGATTCCATTTATTTAAAAGGACACCATGGTAATTTTACAGCTGGGATTTGTGCCTTGAGAACATTTCCTCAATAGCCTTACATGAAACAAAGAAACTCTCTTGACCCCAAACAGACATGTTCCTCGGAAGTTAATTGTTTGGTGATTTCCCATACTTGAAGTGCAAATGTTTCCTTTTTAAACAATGGACTTACTCACATCTCAGCCAGAGAAATGTCTTTAGGAACTTGAATACAGTCTCATCTGCAAATGTTAGAACAAAGATCAAAATCAGTGCAAAGCTAGAAGAAAGTACAGGAATGAGGAAAGTATGAAATTAAATACATATTATAAATAAAATATATAAATGAGTTACTGATGCCCCCCAAATGGGCTGCCAATAGAAGAAAGGGAGCAGAAAACAATTACAAAGTTTCACACAAAACTTTAACTCTTGTAAATCAAATGTCACGATTACATAAGAACAAATGGAGCCTAAAATGCATAATCAGCAAGGTTGGTTTATTTGCAAAGCATAAAAAATTATATCCAAGATCAATATAGATTTAGAATATAAACTTTGTAATGCTCAGGGAGAAACTGAGGCAGTATCACACAGTGGAAATTAGGTAATGCTTTATTGATGTTAATTGAGAATTCAGAATCCATAGCTATGGATCAGGACTGGTGGGACTCATGTCTCAAAGCACAAAGTCCAGCCCAGAGACTTTAGGCTGACAGCATGTTAGCCAACTGAGTACAAAGTACACAGCACTCCATTGAGGAAAGTCATGGATTAATATAGGTTCCTATAGCTCAGGGAGACAAACTCATGGGAACAGCTGAGCACATCTGGTGTCCAAGGAAACCATAAATTCAGTTCTGACAGGTTAGGAGTAAGGAGCCTTGCCAAAGCAGATTGCTAGTCTGGGTCATAGATAGATAAGAGGTAGGTCGAGGCTGACCATCTGGAGGTTTTATGATTACTTTGGAATGTGAGTCCAATTATTTCTGAAGGTCAGGAAGTGGGGATTCTATTCTGGGACAGAGCAATTAAGGGAGACTGAAACAGCAACTGAGGGAGACTGAGACAGGCACAACAACTTGTTTATAAAATTTTATAGAGAATGATAGTTGCAGATTATGAGTTGTTTTATGTCATAAAACAGAAACAGAAAAAAGGGGAAAACCAGTTCAAAGAGCTGGTTTTGGGTTCAAAGAACCCAAATGAGAGCATTGAAAATTGAATTGGAAGGAGGGTAACTAAAAAGATGGGAGATAAAAAGAAACTGCAGGGGTCTTTAATGGTAAACTCCATCAACAAGGAGAGTCCCCCATACTTGAAATCTAGCATTTCAGCCCTGTATACAATTATACGTTTGAAATTATGTTAAAGAGAACAAAGATGGGGAGAGTTGTTGTACTGGATCATAAGTAGATAGAAGAGATCCATGGCAGAGGTATCACAGTGGTGAGGGTTTTGAGGCATTCATCCACAATCTATCTAAAGGTGCCTCAGACTTCATGATTAAAAAAAAAGATGAAAAACAAAACAAAAACAATAACAAAAATAGGTGAGTAATAATGGACATGACCATCTACCAACTGACATAGGTGTTTTACCCTGTATGTGGAAATTATGATAGTGATCTGCATACTCATTAACAGCATCCCTCATAACACTGATTGCCTCACCTCATTTTCTCCAGTTGTAAAATAAGGAGGTTAGACCAGATGTCTTCTAGAGTCCCTTTCAGTGTGAGATCTTTCCAAAAAAAATAAAATGAAAGGTATTCTTAGTGAGCCTCTCAAGTCAACAATTAGAGCTTCTAGCTGGGACTGAGAAGGTTCAGACTTGATTCCTGGTTCTGCCATTTGATTGGAAATTAGTTAATAAATTTGTTATTTAAAATGATATCATCTTCTTAAATTTGATGATAACAAGAATTTCTTTAAAATTTAGGGGAGATGATAAACACTATTGCAATTGATGCTATTTTTCTTTCACTGGAAGAGAAACCAGTGAAAGAACTCAATCCTTATGAATATTCTCAGCATCTTCCCCACATGAACTTCCGGACAAGTTCATGCACTGATTCTGGTGTGGTTATCAAGAGAAGAAAGGGAGACTTTCCATTGCCTGACTTTTACAAAAGGGCCTCATCAGCTGATTTGGAACTTTTCCTGACTGGTTCAAAATGGAGAACATGATGTAACTCTCTGCAGAGGGGACACCTGGGTGTCATGTGGTCTTTGAAGATAGCTCTCTGTTCTTTGCTTCTTTGTATTTTTTTCCTATCCTTTTCTTAGTTGAAGGAACAGCTGACTAGGCTTTGAACCTGTGAAATTCAAATGATCCAGAGAGTGAGCCCCTAAAGATACCAGAGAAGATATTCATGCCAGATTTTGCCTGGCGATGGACCCAGCATAGATGTGGATGAAAGCAGCCCAAGAGAAAAGCCATACTAAAGATAGTATGAAAAGAGGGTACCCCCAGATGTGGAGGAGGATATGTTTGTGTTTTTATTGTCACTGTATCTTCTCAGGAAATATCCATTTATAAATGCAAATTGTGTTAATTGTTGAATGATACTAGAGTGCTAATGAATGACTAGAATGTATCAGTGATATAAGGTAGACACTAAGTGTAACTGGTGCTTGATTTAGGGGAGAACACCCCAGAAGGGGGGCTTGAGCTGATGACATTAAAGAATCATCCCAATTCCTCAGGGAGGTGTAGAACCCTGTTCTAGGAGCTTGATCTGCTTATGGGAGGAGGAGAGAGAGATTAGGAGAATAAGACCAGAATTTTGGTAAAATGTGATCTATTTTTATTTTATTTTATTTATCTATTTATTTGATTACTCCCAGAAAAAAAGAATTTGATAAGAATAAGAGCTTCTTTATTATCAATGATGATGGGAAGAGAATGAGAGAAAGAGTCCTATACCTCTCTTGGTAGGTTTACCCAGTGCACTAGAAGCCCTGATACTTTGTGGCTCCTTATGCCCATCATTTATTGTTCTTTTTTCTTCTTCTCTAAAGCCCTCCTCCTCTTCTAGCCCAAAGCCCCTGATAATGTCTTTGACACTACTTTTTGCATTCTCCTTTTCTCTGATAATATAGTGTGTATTCCTGGCTTCTTCTGGGTCAAGTCAAGACAAGAAGCATTTATTAAATGCCTGCTCTTCATAGGATAAGCTTTGTGCTCAGCTCCAGAGAAACAAAGAGAAAAAATAATCCCTTCCCTCTAGGATACTATCTGATGATATCATCTCCTATCAAGCTGTTCTCTTGACCTTTATCGTTAGCCCCACAAACTCATCTGCCTGCAAAATCAATAAATTGATTCTGAAAGTGGTACCTCTTCAGCACCCTCTGCCCCAGGTCCCTCCCTCCCTTGGTCTGGAAAGGGTGGAGGGTGAACAAAGGCACTTCCTGCACTGAAGTCCAGGGCATCCCCCAGTTGTGCAGTTTTCCACATATCCCTGTTCCGGGTACCTTTTCAATATTCTTTTTATTTTTTCACACTAGATTGTAAGTTCTCAAAGGTCAGGGACCATCTTTTACCTTGGTAACCCCAGTTTTAGCACAGTACCTGGCAACCAGAAAGTGCTCAATAAATATATATTGATTGACTAGTGAAGGAGACACATGCAAAATAGCTTTTTGGATCACTTGGAATTTTGCTTTCGCAAGAATCATGGTATTCCAAAATTCACAGTCTCCCTAGCTTCCTGTTACCCAAATTCACCCTTTAATCAGGGCCTTTATCCAGTTCATCCCTCATGCTAGCTTCTCCTCTTCCTTCCTCTCCCTTTCCCCCTCCTAGGACCTTCAGAGGTAGATGCAGTAACCCTGTTCCAGGAACCTGACTTGGTTGTGGGAGGAGGGAAGGGAGAGGTTGGAAGAATAAGATCCTAGAGGGTCTTTAGCTTCTTCCATGACTCATCTCAATACTGCACCATCTTGAAGACCAACCCTCCTGACCAGTGCCCTCCCACCTCATCACTCTTACTTTGTATTTGCTCTGCATATACTCTGTATTATAGGATCATAGATTTAGAGTTAGGAGATTTAACCCCTCATTTTACAGATGAAGAAACTGAGGACCAGGAATGGAACTTATGGGCAAATGACTTAAAAAGTTAAGTGATTTGTCCAAGATCATACATGGAATGAGTTCCAGAGAATCCTCTCTCCACTTACTCTTTTATTCTGCTATCTCATTAAATTCTTTTTCCCCATGATTTTTTTTCTTTTGGGGGGAACAAGGAATATTTCCTTTTTGTCTTCGTATCTATAGTACCTAGTATTGTGGGTATGTGTTGTGTGTGTGTCTGGGTGTATATGTGGATGTATGGTGTGGGTATAACAGAGTTCTGACACATTTTAATTATTTTTCTTGTATTTTCTTGCTAAAGCTCACTGGATTTAGAGATTTTCATGTTTAGATCAAACAAATGAAAGGCACCTAAATGTATTAGATGGTTATCTATAACTCCATCTATTTAACGGGTCCCATTTGGATTCAGCCATCAGTTATCCAGACACCCTTTGGCCCATTCCATTACTGCCTTGGAAGTTTACATTTGGAATTGTTTATGTAAGCAGGCTCTTAGGTTTAGGCAAAAAACTATCTTTCCTGCATCAGCACTTTTCACAGGTTGCATCCTTCTTCCTGGAAATGCACTCCCTAAGCAACAACACCAAGAATTAAAAAATGAAAATCAGAAAGTAATTCTTTGGAGCTGGCAAGCAGAAAGAATAGATTTTTTTGTGGGGAATGAATGGCTGATTGCAGATTCTCTATTAGGAATGCTGGCTCAAAAGGTGCATCCCAAGAGTCGTGAATGAACACAAACTCTCTAGGAAGAAGACCATTTCCATATGACAGCAAGCAAAAACTAGGCTAATTTAGGAGATAACCAAGGGACACGTCTACATCTGAATTCACTGTTTGATGTTTGAAACCCAACTCCAGAGCAACAAAATCAACAGATTTTCCCCCAAAGCATTCCACTCCCTGGATTCGAATATCATATTCACTTTATTCTCTCAATTTTTTTTTTATTTTCCCCAATTACTTGTGAAACAATTTTTTTGGTTATACATCTACATTCATTTTGTGCATATTTCCATATGAATCATGTTGAGAGAGAAAAATTAGAACAAAAGGGGAAAACCACAAGAAAGAAAAAAAAACAGAAGGAGAAAAAAAAGTAAACATAATATGGTCTCCATAGTTTTGTCTCTGGATGTAGATGGCATTTTCCATCCGAAGTTTGGGATTGTCTTGGATCACTGAACTACTGAAAATCAAATCTATCATGTTAAATCATGGCACAATTCTGCTATTGCTTTCTACAGTTTTCCTGGTTCTGTTTGTTTCACTCAGCATCAATTCATCATAGTCATTTTAATAAGAAGCTAAGAGTCCACAGCAGAACGTATCCTGCAGAGTTGGAACTAAAAGTCCTAGCTTGGCTCCTCACTGGCTTTGTGATCTTAAACCAGTCATTTCATCTTTCTGTTTGAAGCTTTCCATGAGAGCACTGAAATAGAAGATTTTTAAAGTCCCTTCCAATTTTAAATCTATGGAACAAGAAATAACTTTCAAGTATTGTGCCAATTCCCTACTCTCAAGAAACATATATTCTGAGAGAGCACTGGCTCTAAAGTCAGGAGGACCTGAGTTCAAATTCAGTCTCAGACACTTGCTAGCTGTGTGACTCTAAGCAAGTCACTTAACCCCAGTTGCCTCAGCAAAATAAATAAATAAATAAATAAATAAAAGTAAGAAACTTATATTCTACTAGGGAGAAACAGAAAGTTTATGTATAAGACTAATAGAGTAATTCCAAGAAGAGGATACATGGGGGAATCAGGAAAATCAAATCAACAAAAATTTATTAAATGTTCACTATGCACCAAGCACTATACTAAATGCTGGGAATACAGATTAAAAACAAAGATAATTCTTGCATTCAAAAACATAGTAATGGGGAAAGAAGCATCTTAGTCCTTGTAGATATAAGTAGGGATTCAGGGAAGAGTATTTCCCTCTCCCTGTCTTCTAAATGCATGCAACATTCAAACTAGGAATTAAGAAAGGAAATTGCCTTTATATACTATATATATATATATACATATATATATATATATATTAGTCTTATTTGGGCAAATACTTTACCCATATCTCCTCTTGGATTTTACCCAAACTAGCATCCCTAGGATCAATAAAACTCTGTGATTATGAGTCAGAAAACTCTAAAAATTGTATTAAAAATGTCATGGGACAGGACATTCCCTGACCCTGGACAGCTGGGATTGTGTCTTCAAGGAAATCCATATTCTGTATTATTGTTCTATAAGAAATGATCAGTAGGATGATTTCAGAGAAGCCTGGAGAGACTTACATGAATTGATGCTAAGTAAAATGAGTAGAATCAGGAAATCATTGTACATGGCAACAACAAGATTATACGATGATCAATTCTCATTGACATGGTTTTCAACAATGAGATGATTCAGACCAGTTCCAATGATCTTGTGATGATGAGAGCCATCTGCACCCAGAGAGAGAACTGTGGGAACTGAGAGTGGATCACAAGATAGAATTTTCACTCTTTTTGTTGTGGTTTGCTTGAATGTTATTTTCTTTCTCATTTTTTTCCTTTTTGATCTGATTTTTTGTGTGTGCAACAAGATGATTGTATAAATATGTATGCTTATATTGGATTTAACATATATTTTACTATATTTAATATATACTGGATTATTTGCCATATAGGAGAGGGATGGTGAGAAGTTGGAAAATTGTAACACAAGGTTTTTCAAGGGTCATTGTTGAAAAATCAGCCTTGCATACATTTTGGGGGAAAAAAAAAACTTGGGGCAGCTAGATGGCGCAGTGGACAGAGGAACAGCCCTGAAGTCAGGAAGACCTGAGTTCAGATTTGGTCTCAGACACTTAACACTTCCTAGCTATGTGACCCTGAGCACTTAACCCCAATTGCCTCAGCAAAAAAAAAAAAAAGAAAGAAAGA
>JAJPUD010025488.1:0-17520 GCA_023553655.1 Myrmecobius fasciatus | reverse complement strand
TTTGTATATATGAAAGCCCTAAGGTTGAGGAAGAAATCTGAATCTTAGCCTGTTCTCTAACCTAGGTTACATATACATACATAAATATATGTGTGTACATGTTGCACATATATGTGTATACACATATATGAGAAAGATATATGCATGTAAACATATAATGAGAACAGTAGAATGTTTAAAAAAAGATTGTATATGAATCTATTATGTATAACTTCCAATTCCTTTAAAATATATAAAAAAATTGTCCTGTAACTTTTTAAACTTTTTTTCTTATCTTTTCCCCATCTCCTGCCTTAGAGATGGCTACTATTACACATTATGTGTGTGTGTGTGTGTGTGTGTGTAAAATCATTCTATACATCTATTTATAGCAATTAGAAGAGACAAGATTTGAATTAATATTCTTTGCCACCTAATCGAGAGTACTTTCTGTCATAACATAATATTTCCAAATCCTATAATCTGATTTATTTTTTGTGTATTTCTATAAAATGCAAATTAATAAAGAATATATTGTAAATATTTTAGTCAATGTTTATAGTCTATAGACTAAGAAGCAGAATTATAGACTAAACAAGCTGATACTGTGAAACTAGGACAATTAATCTGTCCTAATTCTACATCATGTCAGAGTTGATTATTTAATGACTTTCAGGGCAAAACTGGTTATTGGCAATAACCAAGGTGCTAGCAATATCATTTTCCTATAGTTGCTTAGGTCTCTACCCATAGAGAAAGTAAGCAAGTAATATTGCCCCACCAAACTTCACCATATGGTGCAAGCTCCCCAGTGCCTAGACCGTCATATGCATTTCAGATTTATTAAAAAGTCTGTGCAAAAGAAATACCCTTTGGGGCAATAAAGTCACAAATTCAACGGTTTCCTTCCCAATCACAGCAACATCCCCCAGGCTGTCTTTCAGATGGTTTGCCAGTAACTCTTCAGAACGGTTTTCTTCTGACATGTATACAACAGTTTCTATTGTAAGTATGGAGAAGATTTGATTCCTCAAGAACCAATTACATAGACTGATTGGCCCCTGAGATAATTTCAGAGAGATAAGATTTCCTTAATAGAGACTATTAGACATTAACTCGATGTAGAATTACCAGTGAAATCTGTCTATGTGCCCACTGCTTTTAAGCAAGCATAACTCCTAAGAAACACTTGGCATTTCCAGGAGATCAGGATGGCATAATCTCCTATGAAAATTGCAACCAAATGGCTCTAAACCATATGGAATTTCTCTGCAACCCACGCCCCTCCCTTCTGTTTTGGCTGGGAATTCTGTAGATATTGAACTGTGAAAAACAAGATTATGGACATGGAATTTTATAATTTTATCTTAAATTTGTAAGAAACTTATGAGATCATCTAGATCAAATGCATATTTAATGCAGAAATCTCTTCCCTAGCATTCCTGACAGGTCATTTAGTGTGAATTTGAATACCGTTAGGTATGAGGAGCTCACTATTTTATGATTCTGCTGATTCTTTTGTTGGGCATCAGCTATTGGAAGGCTTATTGAATTGCTTTTTCCTGTGCTAAAGTTAAATTAACTTCTCTATAACTTTCACCCATTTGACCCTAGTTCCACATTTTTATCTACATGAATGATCTTCAAATATAAAAATTAAACTCTTGTATTTTCTTAGTCTTCTCTTCTTCTTCTAAAAATTATATCAGCTGGAGTAGGGATTTGGATCTGCCTCTTTCAAAGAGTCTTTCCTCTAGGGTGATTTCATCCCCTCCCTTTTAAGAGGATAACTAAGGAGTAAATAAGTGCTTTCTACAAAACAATGCCTAGAAGTATTATAGTAAAATGAAGAATGCTCTAAATTTGGTGGCAGAGGATATGGGTTCAAATCCTGTTTCTTCTAACTGCCACCTGTGTGAATTTGGACAAATTAGCCTCTCTGTGCTTCAGTTTTCTCATATGTAAATTGGGAGGTTGGACTAGGTGATCTGCACTGTCTTCTCTAATTTTAAATATTTGGTCCTAATAAGAGCATTTTACTTTTTGATGGTCCTTTTCAACTGATTCTTCATAATGAAATGATCTAAATGTTCACCTTTCATTTTTGAAGAGGAGCAATGACATCTCAGGGTAATGTCTTGAATTACATGTGACTTGGATTTAAGTGAGTCAGAATCCCACAAAATTTTTTGCCTTCTTCTCTCTTCCAGATTCACTGAATTCCAATGGCAACTAGGTAGCAATGGATAGAATGCAGGGTTTGAAGTCATGAAAACTGAATTCAAATACAGTCTGGTGATAGCTGTGTGACTCTGAGAAAATTGCTTAACCCTGTTTGCCTCAGTTCTCAGATGCTGAACAGAACTGAATCAAGTAATCTAAATATTTTACCATTGGGCAGCCAAACTTCCCATTTTTAAATAGTGCCTCCTAATTAAGTATCATTGGCAAACTTGGAAATTTGGCTTAGAATGCCAATATGGGTTCAATTAAGGTTCCTACAGATTTTCTCAGAATTCTTTACAGAATATGTGATTATCATTTACCAGTTCAATATGGGAACTGAAAAGTAATTCTCAACCCTGATTTGCCAATATGAAAAGGTTCTAAGATAAAATTTATTTGTATTCACCTTACACGTTGTAAGATACATACTTATAAAATATACCATAAGGGCCTAGGGACTGTCATAAAAACAAATATCATGACTTAATAGTCAGCAGACCTCAGTTCAAATTCCACCTTAGATAATTTACAGGCCATTTGATCCTAGGCCAATTATTTCTCATTAGTGAGAATCAGTTTCCCCACTTGTAAAATGTGTATGGTTATCATTTCCCTGTAAGTGTTAGTGTAAGGAAAGCACTCTGGAAACCCTGAAATGAAGAAATTGGAGTTATTTCCACACTGATATTTAGCTCCTGAGTAATCTTTGGCAAGTTACTCTATCTCTCTTGACTTCAGTTTCCTTGTCTGTAAAATGGATGGTTTGATTAAAGAGAATCTGAGGTTCTTCCTAGTGCCAGATCAAGATATTCTTTTTTACTATAAACAAACAATGATTAGGTTTTCCATTCTGAAGACATCAGAATTATAAGGAGGAATTTTTGTGCTCTCCTCATTGAGTCTAGACATAGTGGCTATAAACAGTTCTGGCCTGGGGTTCTCAAATTCCTCCTGCCTTTTGGTATTGGGTATTTTTCATGGATACCTCTACTGGACTACTTCTTAGCAGATCCAGGATTGCCAGGGTATTATTTTTCCCTAATCCTTTCATTTTTCCATTATACCCATATGTGGGATTTTTTTCATCCAATTTAATAGCATAAAGACCTGTTTGGATTTAGAATCTGTTTTCCAGCTAATATAACCCTGCAGCATCCTATTAGCTTCCTTTATTACAACTCCACGCCAGACTGAGAAGGTTGGGGATTATTATATAATAACTCAAGCTCATTTCTGGTCAGTATATAGCATCCCCTTTTCATTCAGCAAATCCCTTCTGGGGTCTCTTTCTATTTGGAAGATGGGGAAAGGGGGCTAGAAGGGGCGGGGAGTGTTTGCTATGAGTTATTATCCCACACTTATCAGCATTAAACCGGATTTGACAACTCATAGCCTAGGATTTAAATGATCTAAATCCTTCTTCATTTGGCAGCCCGGTTTCCCGTTATTTATGGTGCTTCCCAATTTATTATCATCAGCACACTTGGAAGCATGGCTTGTGGTGCCTTCAGCCAAGTGATTTATACAAATAATAAAAAGATGGGGGTTCCCAGCAATGAACTCCAGGCATAATTCCCTTTGCTGTTCTGCTCATCTAGCTAAGTCCATCTCTTATAGATTAACCCTTGGCCTTCTTCTGTCTTCCCTCAGGAAAATGTATCCTCAGATTCCAGGGAGGCACAGGGAATAATTGAAGCAAGGGAGAAGTGAGCTTAGACCTTTCATCTCTAGAGGACACATAGAATGGTAAGAATCAGGATCTTAGGCTATAAAATAAGGTTAGGATGGAGGAAAGGACTTGTATTAAATGGAGAGAGATCTGAGAGTCAAAGACCTATAAAATGTTAAATATTTATATTATCTCTTTTTTCATAGGAGGGAACATCAGAGAGCCTACCAATGCTTTAATTTATCATCAATGTGTCTCTATAAGACAGAAAATAGGTTTTATTATGCCTGTGTTACTAATAGAGAAACTGAGTCAGAGAAATAAATTAGCCAGGCTCATTCCAGATATGAGGAGTAAAATCATTATTAGACCTTGATTCTAGGGGATCAGGATGACATAATTTCTGTCTATAACTCTCTTCAATCTAACTGGTGGGCTAAAGTGTTCCAGTACTTTGCAAAGACCTAGAAGGCCCCAGAGGACATAATTAGAAGCATGAGGAAGCAAATTTCAGATTCGTGTAAGAAAAAACCCAACTCCTATAAGCTGCCCAAAGTGACCCATGTTACCAGAGCATAATTACAGAAAGGAATAGATTCTTCCATACTGAAATCTTAGCATGAAAATAGGACAATTGGATCTCAGAGATGTGATATATAAGATTCTTATTCATGCCCTTGGTTGAACCAGCTTGGCTTATTGGGACCCTTGCAACTCAGACTCACTGAAAGACATTGAAGGATCAGAGCAGCTTGGCAGTACATAGGATAAAACACTGGATCTGGAGAAAGGGAATTCTAGGGTTTAGTTCCTGCCTTGATTAGTCATGTAACCTGAGGCAAATAATCCTTCTCAAACTCAATTTCCTCATTTGTAAAATGAGTAAAATAATACCATTTGCCTTACAGGATCATTGTGAGAATAAAATGAGATATTTTAAAAAATATTTTACAAACTTTAAAAGACTATATAAATGCTTGTTACTACTATTACTACAATTATTACTACTACTGTCATTACTACTACTACTACTACAACTATTACTACTACTACTGCTACCACTACCACCACCATCACCATCCTAGTGCTCCCATTGGAAGAACTCCTTGTTATTCCCTTGGAGGGTCCAGATTGAAAGTGAACTCCAGCCTTGCTTAGGATAGGGATCTGAAGTTCCTAATGTGGACCTTGATGCAGCTTAGTTGCCATTATTTGGGGAGTGAAATAAGTTCTGTTTATATGCTCTTCTGTTTACTTCTTTATCATACCTCTCCCCTTTGAACATACTCTTTAATGCATAGATCTGTTGTTCAGTTATTTTCAGTTGTGTCCAGCTTTCTGTGATCCCATTTGGGATTTTTTTGGGCACAGATATTGGCATGGTTTGATATTTCTTTTTCTAGCTCATTTTACACATGAGAAATTGAGGCAAACAGCATTAAATGACTTGCCCAGGATCGCATAGCTAGTATGCATCTGAAGCCATATTTCCATTCATCTCCATGATAATGAGTCTTCCTGTCTTCAGGCCCAGAACTCTAACCACTACTCCTGGGTAGCTACCTGAAAGATGGAAATATGCAGCAGGAGATCTATTGATGTTGGAGAGAGATATCTTAACTCAAACTAGATGGAGAAGAAAACCTATCCTCCTCAAAAATTATGTCATGTTTTGCACTGGACAATGGCTTTTGTCTGTCTATTATTACCATTTAGGTTACTCTCAACTTGGATTCTTCAAAAATTATAAAGTTACTAGATCTGCCCATCAGGAAAGTATTTGGGTTAAAAAAATTTGTTTGTGTGTGTGTGTACACATCTCAGAGTTGTGCTGTGGTTTAGATCATGGTTTCTGTTATTTTTGGCTTCCCTATTAGGTGAAACTATCCATAATCTTTTGCTATTTCCCCCAATAGTGTTATATACAGGAATTTCATTTGAAACTGATGTTACTTTTGGCAGTATTTCCTCTTCAAAAGATCATGTTTGTTGATAAAAGTATTTTCTAAGCTCTTTTGATCTTCCTATTATGGCATTTGCTTTATATAGATTAAAATACTGTATAAAATTATAAAAATCAATGTCTTTACCCTTATCCACTTATTTTGCTTCATCTTAGCTTATTTGATGAGGTCAGATTAGATATATTATGATGCACAATGTCTTTTCTTTTTCATTTTTTCTTTTACTTTGTTGTTGATTTTTACATTTATTCCATTAAAGGTCTGACATGACACAGACACTTATTTAGGAATTATTGGAACATCAGTAATTATTGTTTCCCATCTATTGAGATATAAAAGTTAGGAAGACCTGGGTCCGGGACTTGTCTTTGACATATATTACTTGTTTCATCTCAGACAAGGTGAAAAAGGTGAAAATAATATGCTTCAATCTGCATTCAGTCTCCATGGTTCTTTCTCTGGATGCAGATAGTGTTTTCTATCTCAAGTCTATTGGAATTGTCTTGGATCACTGTATTAACATGAAGAGCCTGGTCTATCATAGTTAATCATCACACATTGTTGCTCTTAACTGTGTATAATGTTCTCCTGATTTAAGATACAATTATTTTCAAGATGGTCTTTTTGTTTATACTTTTCCAGAGCATTACAAAATATTCAATTGTCTCATGAAATGATTTCTTGTTACCTTTGGGCAACTTATGAAACTGGTTCTTCTCACTGGCAATTGCTTACTTTTCCAAAGAAAACTTTTGAACTTGGATGCCTCAAAGCAATGTTATGTTCACATTTGTTATGAATCTCTATGGTTGAAGTAGCCACATCCCTAAATCAAGAATGAGATTGTGTGTGTGTGTGTGTGTTCACATCCATACTAATGAGTATGCTCAAACATGAAAGCAAAGTCCAGCACTAGAAAATGCTTTTTCAGAAAAGCTAAGTGAGCCATTTTTAAACAACTTTTAAACTTTTTTTAAAACACATACAGTTTACAATATTTTTTCCTATCATCCCTCCCCCCATTTATTCCTCTTACTATTTATATAAACAAATTAGTTTAAATTTCTGCCATGACTCTTAGTTTCTACTGTGTTCCTTTTATTCCTTGAGTCCAGATCAGGTCAAAGTCAGGGTCGATATGGCACCCCAACTCCCACGAATTCTTCACTTTCTTAGCCCTTTTGTGAATCACCCACTTCTCACTCCCTTGCCTGACAAAGCTGAAAAACATGTGAGGCTGTGAATTTGGGGGGTGAAAAGTTGGGGACCATCAAACAGATATTCTCCTATAGTATCCAGATGACAAGTCATATTTGTGAAGATTGCAACTAACATCTTTGTTAGTTTAGAAGAGTACAGAAAGACTTTCCCATCTTCTAGTAAAAGGAGAGTTATTGAAATATTGGCCCACATATCATAACACAGCTCTATGTAAAGTGGCTTACATTTGACCTTTCTATACAACAGAGAAGAGGAATAAGTGCATGATGATTTTAGCTGCCTCCTGCTCCCATGGGATGAGTAACGAATGAGTCAGCAGGAGGGACTCAGCCTGCAAGACTAAGTCATAAATATTCCTCTGCTCAAATGAGCAGCTTTCAAGACAGTGTCTTTTATTTAAAACAGTAAATGGGAAAAGGGTCCTTGGGCCTGACCTTATGGGTAAGCCAGAGAAAAATAATCATGGATCTGTTTGTTTTTTATATTATTTTGACAATATCTGTCTGGAAACTGGTTTCTTCCTGATATGGTCCAATTAACTAGTCAGGGAGAAGACCTTAGTGTTACAATCCTATAGAGCATAAGCAATGTGATATAATAGAAAGGATCCTGGATTTGGAGACAAAGGAGCTAGATTAAAATCTTATAATGATCAAATGAGATTCCATAGAATGTCTCAAAAGTCTTAGTGCAGCTTTAAACTTTAATAGTCTGCCTAGACTCACACAACTAGTATGACCTATTAAGCATTAATAGCTTAAAACTGCACTAAGACTTTTGGGATCCCATGTATATGTAGAACTGCTAAATTTAGAGGGCTATTTAAATGTCAGTTACCATAATTGCTGTTGCTATTCAATCATTTTTCAGTCATGTCTGACTCTTTATGACCCCATTTGGGATTTTCTTGGCAGAGATACTGAGTGATTTGCCACTTCCTTTTCTAACTCATTTGACAGACGAGGAAACTGAGGTAAACGGGGTTAAGTGACTTGCCCAGGGTCACACAGCTAGTAAGTGTCTGAGGCTAGATTTAAACTCAGGAAGATGAGTCTTCCTGACTCCAGGCCCTCAGTCCTTTGTGTATTATAGCATCACCTAGCACCTTGAGCATACAAATGACCAGAGAAACAGTGGCCAATGGAAAGAGCATTCTATGATCTGTAGTCAGAAGGGCTGGATTAAAATTCTTCTGATATCTACCTGTGTGAAATTCCCCTGACTTCACTCTTTTCATTTGTAAAATGTTGGGGTGAATTAAATATTGTCCTTTGTTTCCTTCCAGTCCTACATCAGGAGTCATGTAGCCTTGCATATTCACTAAATGTAGATGATACAGTGAGTAAGAATTACTGGATTGGCAATTGTGACCTGAGTTGAAATCCTACTTCTGTGTTAGGCAAGCCACTTAATCCCTCCTTGCCATCCCTAAAATGAGAGTTACAATATCTTACTCCCAGGGTTGTTGTAAGGATCAAATGAAATAATTTTTGTGTAGTTTTGCAATCCTTAATTTTATATGATAAATGCTAATTTATTACTTTCTTGAGAGACAGCCTGGTCCGTTAAATAGGAAGTTAAAAGTCAAGAAAGCCTGAATTTAAATCCTACTTCCATCACTTAACTAGTTATATGATTCTGGGCAAATGATTTACCCTTTTTCAGAATCTAATTTTCTCCTTTGTAAAACTGGAAGAATAATATCTACTTCTTGGTGTAGTTGCAAGGGTATAATGAGAAAATGAATGTAGAATACTTTGCAAACTTTAAAACACTGTATAAATGTTTTGCTATTATTAATAAATCTCTAATTATTTTAATTATACTCATTCTCATCTTTGACGCAAGTTTTACTTGCATACTTCCCAGTGCATACTTTCCATCAGTATTCTTTTCATGATATACATACTATTTTATTTAATGAGAAGATTAATCAAATATAATCATTGGATTATCCAATAAAAAGGAGATTGCAAAATGAGCCAGCTAAATACATGTGGCAAACTAGCACCTTAAATGCCTATGTTCTTTTCAACTCGGCCTCACCTCACTCCAACCCCCACTCCTTTGGAGTTTCTAGAAATCCTGCTATTTTTCTTCCCAAGATCTATAGCATATTTCTATTGACTTTTTTCATCCAAGATTTCCCGATTGCAACATGGGTTATTCTGTCCTAGCAACCACAAATTCTAAAATACTTTGTAAACCTAAGTGCTTTAACCTTGTCATTTCTGTTCTTATGGTTAAGTATCTCTTACGTGCACATAAAAGATATTCAAAGCATATTTTGCAGCTATATAGCTCATTCTGAAGTCCAACACTTTTTTAAAAATCCATCTTTTATGAATGGAAAAACTGAGATACCACATAATTAAATTCAGCAAACATTTAAAAATGTTTATTCATTAATTGTTTGATTTATTTATTTCTTTATTCTAGACCTGTAATTTCATCAAGATAGGAAGTTCCCTTGTGAGGCAGCTACCTCTGCCTTAGAGAGTTTTCTGAGGCATTCGGGGTTAAAAGACTTTAGGATTGAATCCAGATTCTTCTAACTCCCAAGTCAGCTATCTATCTATCTACTAAATCATTCTGGCTCTAATTAATAAGAATCTTTATTAGAGAGACAGCTTGGTATAATGGATAGAGAGAGATGGCAAAGATACTAGGAAAATCTAGGAACAAAGCCTTCTTCAGAGTCATTAACATAGATCCTGGAGAAGTATTTAACTTCTGAGTCTAAGGCAATTGATTAGAAGCATAGATTATAGAACCATAGCAGTAGGTATTACTGGAGGGAGTTTCTTCACTGATAGTGAATAAGGGTCTGGCTTTGGAGTCAGGAAATCCTAGGTGAATTTGCTTCTAATACCTAATAGTTATATAATTGTGGTCAAGCCCCTTAAATTCTCAGTCCCAAGAGTGGTTTTTTAGATTATACATAATAGAAGGAGTTTCCTCATAGTAGTCCCCTAAATTTGATAGCAGAAATCTGGACCAAATACACATACCTATACTCACTGACATATCATTTATGTGAGAGCCTGTTGTTCATAGATATCATGTTGAACACCAAAGATATAAAAAGGAAAAATGACTCAACAATCTTTTTCCTACTTTCAAAAACTTACAATTAAAGGGATGAGGTGAGAGTCTGAGAAAGGAGAGAAATAGAAGCATAAATTCATACTGATACATTTCAGAATAAAATAAATTTGTAGAAAAATTCCACTTATAATCTCTAATTCAATTTCCTTTAATTGTAAATTGGGGATACTAACAGTACTTACCTCCCAGGATTGTTGTGAGGATCAAATGAGAAATATGTAATAAAGTGTTCATCATAGTGTCTGACGCATGGTAGGAATTTAATAAATGCTTTTCTCCTCCATTCTGTCCTTCCTTTCCTTTCCTTTCCCTTCCTTTCTCATCTCATTAGACCCAAGAGGATTAGAGGGGAGCACACTATGCTAGTATTTTTCTTCTTAAAATAATTATTTTAAACATTTTAAAAATAGCATGCATTTTTTCTTTCCTTTCTACTTTGCTCCTATAGGGAGAAAAATCTTTATTATAAATATGCATAAGCAAGAAAAATGAATTCCCACATTGTCAAAAATGTTATGTCTCATTCTGAATGTTGAATCCATCATCTCTCTTATAGGAGATGAATAGCACACTTCATTATCAAACTCTGATATTATGGTTGGTCACTAATGTAAGAAACAAAATATCTTCTCAAGAACTCTACTGAATCATTGATGAATGAAGAAAATATTTATTTTACATTTTGGCAAGAATGGGTGCACCCCAGTTCCAGAGAATGGGAACACATCTACAAAGGCAAGGTAAAGCCTTTTTATGAGATTTAGTTAGTTCTACTTCTTCCTTTAGGATCCTAATTGGTCAGGATCCTTTCTGGGTTACCATTCTCCCTTATAAGGTATGTAATATACCCAATTTTAAGGAAAATGTGACCAGTTCTTTCTTTGGTTCTTTGAGCTTGTGCTTTTGGTCAGGTCTCCACTCTCCCAATCCTTCCTTGTTCCAGAGGCAACCCCTCCCCCATTATCACATTCCCTGTGGTATTTATCCTTCCTCAGTGATACCTGAGGAAGCAAAGCAAATGAGATTGCAAAATCTCATTTCTTACATCAAGTTTTTCAAAGTTCTTTCTCTTTATAATGTCAGTACTAGACAAATTTTTCTCTTGGTTCATCTTATTTTGAACTTCATCAATTCATACAAGTCTTTTCTCCTTGTTTTTCTGAAACCATTTTCTTCATCACTTCTTATGATATAATATTTTGTCACATTTATACATTATAATTTACCTAGTCATTTTCCAATTTATGGGCACCTTTCTTAGCTCCCAGTTCTTTGCCTCTACACAAAGATGCATTATAAATACTTTTTTTGTCTATATGAGTCGTTAAATTCTTTCCTGATCTCTTTGGAGAATGGGTTTTGTAGTGGTATCACTGGGTCAAAGGGAATGCAACATAATCACAAATAAATAGAGAATATATACAAAATAAGTGCATGGTGGGGGGGAGGGAGAAATCAGAAAATACTTCTTGAAAGAGGTAGCACTGGCATTAAACTTTGAAGGAAATAAAAGTTAATATTTGGGAGGGGGGCATAACCAGTAAGTTATTTAGTGAGGATTTATTAGGCACTTCCTATATGCCATGCTCTGTGCTAAATCTCTGCCATGAAGATATTCACATTTTAATGTGAATTAGAGTCAAATTAGATTGAATTTAATTCAATTCAAAAATTGAAAATGTGCAATTTGTGCAATGTAAATAAAAGATAATCTTAGAAAACACTATGAAATAGGGATGGAGCAAGGAAAGGCCTCTCATAGAAGTTAGGATTTATGCTAAATCTTAAAGGAAGTCAAGAGTTGAAGATGAGAACATTCTAAATGGGGAGATAAGCCAGTGAAAAATCAAAGGTGGAAGATGGAGTATTATGTTGGTGGAACAGCAAGTAGGCCAGTCTGGCTGTTTCTTGGAGTATGCAGAGGGAAGTAAAGTGTTTTCCAGAATACCTGATCAAATCATAATTTCCACCAACAATGAATCAATGTCTGTTTTTCCACAGCCCCTCAAACATTTGTCATTTTCCTTTTCTGTCAATTTTGCCAATCTAATGAGTGTGAGATGGAACATGAAAGTTGCTCTATTTTGCATTTCTTCAATTATTACTGATTTAGAACTATGCTGGTTTTCTCAATAATGCATTTTTGGTTTTCATCAACCACTGCACAGAGTTAGCATCTGAACAGTGTGGGTGGATGACTTCCTGTTTTCTTCCTTGAGAACAGGAATACAAAGGGAAGAGAGAGAGAGAAAGAAGCTTCTTTTATTCCTTAGGTTACACATTTTACAGCATGACTGAAAGAATCCAACTATCTGGAAATCAGCACAAACCCATTATAAAGTTAGTGTTGGGGGACAAGTACAACACAGTTGAAATGGACTACATTAAACATTGCCCTGAATGTAGATGATGTGATACATCAGTGGTTCTCAAAGAGTATGCTTTGAATTTCTCTAGACATGTAAAATTTGGGGCAATATTTGTGACTTTAGGCAAATTTATTAACCTCTGAGTCTGTTTCCTCATTCATAAAGGGAGGAATTTGGGCAGGATGTTATTTATCTAAGAGCCTCTTTAGTACTTAATACATAGAATAGGAGGCTTATTGCAGATAAAAGAAAATGTATAAATAATTTTGTTGACTATAAATTTTGCTTACCCAGCACATTTGGTATAGTGAGAAGAAAATTTAAAAAAAATTTTAAATAAGCAAAATTTGCCCATTACACATATACACTGACATTAAAATATGTCAGATGTTGAAGTCAGAAATAATTCAACAATGATATAAATAATACTCAAAATAACTTTTTTACTTAAAGTTGTTTTAAAGCAATATTACTGTTACTAATTATGATGATCTCTTGGTTCTGCCAGGGACTCTCAGAGACTCAGAGTTTATCCTGCAGACTTAGGCATTGCCTTGTTAATGTACTGGCCTCCAAGATATAAAATGACTCAAGTAAAATCACCTAGTCAGTAAGTAGCAGTTAGAATTTGAACTCAGGTCCCATGACTCCAAGTTCAGTTCTCTTCTCACTAAGCCATGGGAGAGAATGAAAGAACCAAGTAACAGAATCAAAGATCCAGAGATAGAGACACACAGAAAGAGACAGACAGATGTAGAGCTGAATAAAGACAGACAAAAGTAGGGAACTATAGATATTGGTACCCTCCTCTGCATATCTTACCTAGGGATTCTGTATTCCATTAGTATCTGTTCTAATCTGGACTTAGGAAAACACCAGGCAGGGTAATAATTAAGGGGGAAAGTTAGTCTAAGGGGAAAAAAGTCAAGAGAAGCTTTTATGATGATGATGAATTTCCACTTGAAACCACTCCTTTTTCAGATAAGGAAACAAGAACCAAGGGAAAAATGAAGATCAGGCAGCTAGGAACACATAAAAAAGTCTACTGATGATTCAGAATTTCCTCCATATTTATCTACTTCCTATAAGTAATACATATCTGTATATGCATATTTTTGAGTTGTTATAAATGTAAGCATATATATATTTTTACAGTAAAACTTCAGAAAGATTTAACATGATAAAAGGCTGATCTTGGTATAAAAAAGATCCACCCATAAGCCCAATGGAATATTCCCACATAATTATATTTCATATAATGAAATAAAATCATGGGTCTGAACACATATACCCCAATTTTTTTTCAGATAAATTACTGGGATAGACTCTTGAGTCTCTTTCATCACTAAATCCATGATATTATTATTCTGTGACCTATCTCTAAGATGAAGACAACTGAGACCCTGGGAAAAAAAGAAGCCAAAGACTGAAAGGGGGAAATCTTGAGGAACAACTTTGCTATCATCCATTTTCCTGTTAGATCTTTTCTCCACAAGGTGATGAACTCCCCACTGACCCTCCAAAAAAAAAGCAGCCTATCCACAACAAACAGCCACCATTTTTTAGGGAATCAGCATCCTCTCCTGGCTACTTTCTATTTAGAGCTTTATTTTCCCCAATTTTGAGGAGCAGGGTGTGTAAGACCAGCCACAACAAAGATGCCATCAACATACAAAATTGCTTCTATATGCCATGTTAAAAATCCTTTGCTTCACAACCATGGACAGGGAAAATTACATGATTTCTAATTCACAGAGAAACAGAGAATGTAACACCCAGAAAGGCTGGTAATAAAGGAAACGCCCATGTAAAGACATATCCACAATGACAGCCTAACTTCAGGATACCTGCATTCTTTTTTCTCTAGTCAATTGTTTGTCTAGTTGCTGTGTACCTGTGCATCAGCTTTTGTATCTGTTCCGGTTGTATGTGTTTTCTTCTTAGTAGTAATGGGTAGGAAGGGAAAAAAGGTTGTTTTTTTCCCCTTCTCCTGCTGTGTTTTTGCTTTCCATTTTCCTGATAAAACTGTGTCTCTGCAGAGGAAATCAAATCTAATCTTCAATATATTTAGCATGAAAGCAATAAAGAGCATTAATTCACTTCAGAAGGAGTGAAATGCAGTTGGGTACTCAAAGGAAGGATCACCATGGAAACTGTTTTCTTTAAATTCTGTACACTCCAGGCTCCAAACATGCCTAAGTGAAAGAAGGAAAGGGAACAAAAAGGAAGGGGAGGAAAAAAAAAAAAAACCCTTTCCTTCTGTAGTTACTAAAGGGATGCAGAAGTAATTGTCATGAAATCACTAATGGCATGAAGCTAAATATACAGGAACTGGAATTATAAGCTATTATCTTTTAAATGACTTTAAGCTCAACAAATCATACTAGGAGTATAATCCTTCCCTAGCCCTCCTTCTCAGCTGTCAGGGTTCAATTGAACAATCCAAGATCTCTTTCAGGGTCACAAGTTTGCATGGAAACACCAGAAATTAAGATGATTAAAGAATTCTCTACACTAAACCTGAAATAGAACATTTTCCTGTACAAGTTTAAAATGTATTTGCCTTTCAATGTTTCTTTATGATTATAGTTTGCCAGATGTTTTCCTCCCAAATGATATTAAACATGTAAAGATCAGAAGTTAGCTATTGCCTTTGAGATAGTGTTAATGGGATGCAATGGAATTTCCCCTGAGGAATTTAATATAGATTAGAATCACTCAGCATGTGTTATGAATGTATATGTGCATGCATGTGTGTGTTTGCCCAGTTCTGTACATGGCCTACACTTTTTCTACATTTCATCTTTTAGCAAATGGACAGTCATATGAACAAAATAAATTGGATTATAAAGAAAATTATTAGGATAATATAGGCCAAAAAGTTTTTTTGACCTTACTCATAAAGATCAGTTGACCACATGCATCATATTATCTAGATATTATATCACTTTTATATTTCACTTGTTTCATATACACACAGTACCTGAAAGCTGAGCCTATGAGAGGAAATGTGGGGTCACGGGTAAAAAGCGAGCCTGGGAGTTGGGAGTCCTAACTTTAAGTCCCATCTATGACATATAACATATGATCATGACAAATCATTTAACTTCTCAGTGCCCTGATCAACACTGAAACTTTAGTTGTAGAATAGTGACTGATCTGCATTGTTGTTTTTCACAGAGAATTCCCTATAACAATAAAATCACAAATTTCTTCAAAAAACAACAATCCTGAACCTATGACTATGAGAAGAATTGTACCCAAAGTGATTGCAAAGTTTCAAGGAGGGAGTAGATAATTAACTCATTCATCCAGAAAATATTTATTAAGAAGAACATACAAATTTATTAAGAACCTCTACTATATGCAAATCACTGTTCTAACCAGGTATTAGCTGAGGGACACACAAAGTTTAGTAAGACAGTCTGCTTTTAAGAAACCAACAGTTTAAACAGGACTTGACAACTGATTAAATGGGGGAAGTTCTAGCAAGAAGTGAAAGGATTCTAAGTGGCAAGAGTATATAAAGGCCAACAATAGAAATAGAGAACCTGAGAGGGTGAGTTTTGAGGAGAAGATGATGACTTCAGTTTTGGAGGTGTAGAAGTTGCTCTTGTCAACTAAGGAATTTGAAGGCACTTTAGAAGTCAGTCCAATCCTCTCATTTTAAAGATGAATAATCTAAGGTCCTGAGAGATTAAATGAGTTGCTGTGGCAAGAGATTAAATGAGTTACTGTGGCAATAGGGGAAAAAAATTCAAACCCAGTGTCATTTCCACTATACCATGCTGTCTCTTCTTAAACCATAATGATTATCACAATGTGTGTAGTGGCTCAGAAATTGTTAGATTAGATATATTATTTTCTACTTCCTTGGAATGTATAGACACAGTCTAGTTGTATTAAAAGAGAATATTTTAGATTCCTTTTATAATTTTGTGGGGGTCGATTATTTCTCTCTGAACTTCAAAAGAGTAAAATTTACATTGAAAGTAAATCAGGGGAGTTAGAATCTGTATCATTTTAGGATGCATTATTGTCTCAATTCTGTATACCTTTCATGGTGCATACTATGATACTATGTGACAGTTTGGACACATATAACTTTGAGCAAGTTACTTGAATTTATTGTACCTCATTTTTCTGTAATCTATGGAAATGGGAGAGATGTTAAATGTTCATAATTTTCTGGGCTTTATTTTTCTCTTTTAACTTTGTCTTCCACTATTCTGGCCTCTTGATATGCTTGCTTTCATTATTACCATTGATGTCTTAATATGTTCAACACTGATGTCTAAACCATTGAGTTTCACATCATCCAATTTTGAGATTCTTTACACCAAATTTCTTTCTTATTTCATCTTATGAGTTTTTCTGATGATTTCATTTCTTTCTTTTATTCCTTCAATGTGTTAGCATCCATCTCATTGTGTCTCAAGGAATATTCTATGATTTTATTCTACTGTTGTGATTAACACTATTTCAGTATTTCATTGAAAGTTTTTTGTCCTAGTTTCTTTTTATAGTTTGAATTCAATTACTTCACATCTTTTTTTTAAATTGTATCTGAGTTCTTATATGTGTTTTGTATTGTATTTTTCTTGTGAAGATTTCTGATAGCTTTCCTTCTTTGGGAAATGCTGACTATTCTTTTTGAAAGCAGTGTTGGGCAAATTAGGTACCTTGCAGTTTTTTACCTTTGCACTGCCTTGGGAACCTTTCTGCCAATCTGATTTCCTGTATTGTTATGAGAAATGGCTAATAAAAATGAGGACAAAGCTTGTTTCCATAAGGAGAAAAGAAATATTTCATCTTACTGATCAGTAGAAAAGTACATGTAGTGTTGAGAGCCCGCAAGGTTTACAGAATGATATGTTGAGCCAGGATTCAGGGCATTCTGATGATGTTGAAGAAAATGGGTACAGATTATTCAATCCATTTGGTACTACTGAAACTGTGCCAGGAACAACAACATCCTATTCTA
>JAJPUD010025487.1:4526-15756 GCA_023553655.1 Myrmecobius fasciatus | reverse complement strand
TTTTTTTCGTAAAACCAACTCAGTTTTATTTACTAATTCAGTAGTTTTCTTATTTTAAATTTTATTAATTTCTCCTTTTATTTTTAGAATTACCAATTTGGTATTTAATTGAGGGTTTTTCATTTGTTCTTTTTCTAGTTTTTTTTTTAAATAATAAGTCCAATTCGTTGGTCTTTTCTTTCTCTATTTTATGCAAGTAAGCATCTAGAGATATAAAATTGCCCTTTATAACTGCTTTGGCCATATCCCACAAATTTTGGTATGTTGTCTCCTTATTGTCATTCTCCTGGATAAAATTATTGATTGCGTCTATGATTTGCTCTTTCACCCATTCATTCTTCAGGAGTAGATTATTTAATTTCCAATTAACTTTTGGTTTATTTTCTCCTGGCCTTATATTGCATGTGATTTTTATTGCATCATGATCTGAAAAGGATGCATTTACTATTTCTGCCTTTCTGCATTTGATTTTGAGGTTCTTATGCCCTAATACATGGTCAATTTTTGTATAAGTTCCATGGACTGCTGAGAAAAAAATAAACTCCCTACTGTTTCCATTCAATTTTCTCCATAGATCTATCATACCTAACATTTCTAACAATTGGTTTATCTCCCTAGTTTCTTGCTTATTTTGTGGTATGATTTATCTAATTCTGAGAGAGTAAGGTTGAGATCCCCCACTAGTATAGTTTGGCTATCTATTTCTTCTTGCATCTCTCTTAATTCCTCCCCCAGGAATTTATATGCTATTGCACTTAGTGTATATATATTTAGTATTGATACTGCTTCATTGTCTATGGTACCCTTTAGTAAAATATAGTTTCCTTCCTTATCTCTTTTGATTAGATCTATCTTGGCTTTTACTTGATCTGAGATGAGGATTGCTTCCCCTGCTTTTTTTGTTCACCTGAAGCATAATAGGTTCTGCTCCAGCCTTTTACCTTCATCCCATATGTGTCACTATGTTTTAGATGTGTTTCTTGTTGAAAACATATTGTGGGATTCTTGTTTTTAATCCAGTCTGCTATCTGCTTCGGCTTTGTGGGAGAGTTCATCCCTTTCACATTCACAGTTAGAATAACTAATTCTTTATTTCTTGCCATCTTATTTACCCAAGTTATGTTTTCCCTTTCCTTTCCCCTTTCTCTCTTCCCCCCTCCTCAGTACTTTGCTTTTGATGACCCCCTCCCCCAAACAATCCACCACCCTTTAGATCCCATCCCCCTTTTTTTACTCCTTTCCCCTGATTCTTCTATTTTCCCTTCTATTAGTTTATCCCTTTCTTTTCCTCCTTTCCCTCCCACTTCCCTCTAGCAAGAGGCAAGTTTCTATGTGAAATCAAGTGTCTGATATACACTTTTGGAGCCCAACCTGATGAGAGTAATGTTTACATAATGTCAATCTTCCTCCCCTCTTTCTCTCAATTATATTAGGTTTTCTTTGCCTCTTCAAGAGATTTTATCTTGTTTTTATCTCCTTTTTTTAGATCTTATTTTTACCACTTTTTCCCTCTTTTCCCCAGTATGACAACCTTTCCCCCTCTAGTTCTCTTTTTCGCATTATCAAAGTAATATCTAGTTAATTATACCCCCAAACTTTAAGTATCCCCATAGTAGAAATAAAGTTCTCAAGAGTCCTTTCTTTTTACCTTTTTATGCTTCTCTTGAATTCTGTATTTGGATGTTGAATTTTTTGTTCAGATCTGGTCTTTTCATTAGAAATAGGTGAAATTCACCTATATCAGTAAATTACCATCTTCTTCCCGGGAGGATAATGCTCATTCTAGCTGGATAGGTTATTCTTGGCTGTAATCCAAGTTCCTTTGTCTTTCAGAATATCTGGTTCCAGGCCCTTTGATCCTTCAAAGTGGAGGCTGACAGATCATATGTGATTCTAATTATTGATCCTCGGTATTTGAATTGTTTCTTTCTAGCTGCTAGCAGAATCTTTTCCTTGGTGCTATAGTCCTGAAATTTAGCCACAATATTCCTTGGAGTTTTAATTTTCGGGTCTCTTTCAGGAGGTGATCAGTGAATTCTTTCAATGGTGATTTTGCTTTCTGATTCTACAATCTCAGGACAGTTTTCTTTCAGGATTTCCTGGAAGATAGTGTTTAGATTCTTTTTTTCATCATGGCTTTCAGGAAGTCCGATAATCCTTAGATTGTATCTCCTAGATCTATTTTCCATGTTATTTGTTTTTCCTAGGAGATATTTCATATTTTCTTCTAATTTTTCATTTTTTGGTTTTTTTTGACTGATTCTTGAAGTCTTATTGAGTCATTCACTTGTATTTGTTCAATTCTTATTTTTAAAGTGTTGTTTTCTTCAGTTACCTTTTTAAGCTCCTTTTGTAACTGGCCAATCGAATTTTTTTTGTTCATTGCCTTCTTTTTCCACTTCACTAATTTTATTTTTCAATAAATTGGTGTCTTTTTCATATCTCTTTTGCAGGGCATCATATCCTTCTTGCACTGATTTCAATTTATTTTCCCATTTATCCTCCAGCTCTCTTTTGAGATTGTATATGTAATCTTCCAGAAAGGCCTTTTGAAAAGGGGACCAGTGATGGTCCTTAATAACTTTCTCTGGAGTTTTGTCTAAAGGAACCTCAGGATCTGGGGGCAGCCCTTCTTTCTCTCTATATAAGCTGTCTATGGTGAGAGCTCTCTTTTGCTTCTTAAGTTTTTTTAGACAGTGTGGATGTCTTTTATGCTTTTTATGCTCTTTAATGCTTGGAAAAATGGTAGCTGAAGCTCTTTGCCCTGGGGCAATTCGGTGAATTAACTTAAGGTTCTGGGCTGGTGGGGACTAGGACTAAGTCTGACTTACTCCTTAAATAAAGCAAGTCTGCCAGAACACCTGTCCCCAATCAGGGCAGAGTGTCCCGAGTGCCTCAGATAAACTCCAGGTATTTGGAGTTTGGAGTTTGGAGTTTCTGCCAGGCTGAGCTGAGTCCCACCCTCACTTCTGGCCTGCACTGAGTCCACTGTTTATCCCTCTGTCTGAGTTAAACAAACCTGATATGAAGTTCTTCAGAGTATCCGAAAGCAGTATCCAAATATTTCTGGATTCATTGACTTGAAGATCCGTTCATAGTCTTATTTTATTGTTGATTTGAGAGAAGATCAGAAGAGGACACAGAGAGTCATGTTTTCATTCCGCCATCTTGGATCCCCCCCTACAATGAAATTTTTAGCGAGAAAATGTGTTAATTATATTCTTCTCAAATTATGGGTGACATATTTGACTTTTTGAAATGTATTCATTTATCATACATATGATGTGCCATTTTCAAAAAGCTGATATCTTTGGTAAAAAAGTTACTTTTAACTGGAAGGAAAAAAAAAATATTGGTTGTTATTTTCAACTTTCTGAAAGTTAATTAGTATTGTAAAATTAGCATAAGAATGAATTATATGTATGTGCATAGGGAATTTCAGGGAAAAGAAAAGAGGGATCAAGTGTATAAAATGCAAGACTCAGTCTTGATTTCCTCATCTGCTAGAATTATTCTTCCAATTCCCCATTATTTAATTCATATAAATTGTCTTGAGACATACATGATCCTGTACAAATCATTTACCTACTCCTTCAGTTTGTTCATCTATAAAATGAGAATAGTAATAGCTCCTGACTCACAGGTTTATTGTGAGGATAAAATGAGATATTTTAAGCTGTTTTGCAATCCTTAAAACTTTATATAAATTTGAATCCTTATTAATTATTTATAGCTATTCTAAACATACTTACATATGCATCTGTCTTCTTTTCTGCTAGAATACAAGTTTCTAATGAGTTTCTTCAGTTCACTGACTGACACATAGAAGATCTTCAATAAATGCATGTTGATTGATTAAAAGGAATAAGTTGAAGAATAACATGATCATTATGTAATAGCAATGACAGAATGTAGTTTAGCAGAGAAAGTTGTTCTAGATATTCTCATATCCTATTTGTCTTGATTTAATAGGTGTTCATGTTCTTAAATAGAAAACATATATAGATTACAATTTGGACAGTATATAGCACATTGGATAGAATGTTTGCCTAGGTGTCAGAAAGACTTCTCCACAAGTTCAAATCTGGCCTCAAACATTTTCCTAGCTTTGTGATCCTGGACAGATCACATACTCTGTTTTCCTTAATTTCCTCATCTGTAAAATTTACTAAAGAAAGAAATTGCAAACCACTCTAGCATGTTTTCCAAGAAAACTCCAAGTGGGATCACCAAGAATCAGACATTATTGAAAAATATGACTGAACAGCAACAAATAAAATGAATTACACTAGCTCTAAGTGATGATTCTGAGTTGTGTGAGGTGGTGATGTGTGGGGAGCAGATGAGGAAGCTTATGCCAATGTGAAATCCCTTTTCAAGAAAGAAACTGAATTATAAAGGTAGATTTTTTTTTTTTTGCTGAGGCAACTGAGGTTAAGTAACTTGCCCATGTTCACACAGCTAGGAAGTATTAAATGTCCAAGACTAGATTTGAACTCAGGTCCTCCTGACTTCAGGGCTGGTTCTCTGTCCACTGCACCATCTGGCTGCCCCTAAATATATTTTTTAGGAGTTGGAGACAATCAGAATTTCAAGGTTCCCTAGTGTTTGGAGGAGGTAATTGATAAGTACTGGTACAGAGATTTATCAAAAAAAATTGTTTGATAAAATGTAAATCTAGAAAGTTATCTTCTAATGAGCTTAATCACGTGGAGTTGTTTCTGGCATAAGTAGAAGAAAAAAACAGGAAGGTATAAAGGAGAGAGTCTGAATGCTCAGCATTGGAGAAGTAGGAGAATAGTTCATATTATGATTAGAACATATATATAGTTCTGAATCTTTGGTAAGCTGACTTACACATTGGGAATGGAAGAGTGGATAAGAGCCAGGATCATTGGGGAAAGAAGAGTGGCAGGAGTGTTACAATGCATACATTTAGTGAAATGATAATCATATACATTGCAATGAAATAACAGAATCAGGTAATAAATATAACTGCTATGTTATCATATTTACTTAAATGATTGTTCCCAAAAAACATTCAGAATGAATTTGCCACTCAAGTAGTATGTAATCAAAAAAGTATCCTGTTTATTTAAAATTCTTTATTCTATGTATCATTAAAGTATATGTTTTATATATCAAGAAAGTAATTTTGATAGTGGTGAAGTGCTGAATTTGGAAGTAGGAAGAATTGAGTTTGAATCATACACCTTGCAGTGACATAACAGAACCAGGTATAGTTTAAGCACGTACATGATATGATAAATGCAGCCCTGAATCTATCATCAAGAACACAAGTTCAGATCTGGCATCAGCAACTATATATATATGTGTATATATATATTTTTTTTTTTTCTGCATGTTGTAAAAATTTCTGCAGTTGTAAAATTGTAATGATAATAATAGCATCTGCTTTCCAGTTGGGAGACTAAACTGAGTTATTTGTAATGTAGTATGTAAATTAATGCTAGTTGTTCTTATTATTTTAGTAATAATAATAGAGTTGTAGTAGTTATAATAGTAATAGTCTTAAATGAGTGCTGATTTTGTGTATTTGTATTGATTCTAACAATAATCTATGCAATAATTTTGATAAAGTTTAAGTGGAAGAAATTAAATTTATCTAGTTTCTCCCCCTTGGAAATATGTCACATAATGAAACCAATGCAATTAACATCACTTTTTTGCATATTTCAATGGTATACCATTGATCATCACAAAATCATGATTGCTATTAGTACTTGGGGAAAATGACCTAGATCAATTGTTCCCCATCTGTGGATAGATAGATAGATAGATGGATGTTAACATTGATGTAGATTGATAAAGATATTTAAGTATAATTGGTTTTCTCTATCATCATATGTACTTTGAGTCAATGAAATAAGCCCAAAATACCTAAAATACATTGAAGAAGCATTGACCTTGATTAAGGTTACATGCCAAAAATGAATGGTGAAATAGCTATAATTAGTGCCTTATCAAAGAATGAGGCACCCTGTGGTGTTGAGGGAACTGTGAATTCCTTGAAATGTGAGTTTCATCAGTAATCTGTAGAATAGGCTTAATTGTTAATATCAAACAGAGGATATTAATAGATTAGTCAATCATTCATTCATTGGCAATTTATTTTTAAAAAATACTTGCTACATATAATTTCTAGGCTAAATCATAAATTAAACAATAGGATTTAGAAGAGATCTTTCAAGTCCATTGGATCCAATCATGCCATTTTATACATAAGAGAAGTAGAGAGATTAAATTTTATGTACAGCATCTCCTAGCCTGTAAGTTTCTAAGGAAGATTTTGAACCTGGTCTTTCATGATTATAAGTTTAGTGTACTGTTCACTATACCAGACTGCCTTTCTAGTATACAGATATAAAAATGTCTGTCTCTAATCTCAAGGAGACAACAGTCTACAGAGAACATATAACCTATTCTCCCATAAGCAAATTATTTTCCTGTTAGAAGCATATGGCTACCAAGACTATCTGAAATACAGCCCAACTGGACAGTAACTGAACTGTAACTCAACAAGGCATTTATTGTTTGTCCTTTGTTCTCAAAGATGACCATAATATCAAGGAGTAATGCCATTGCATGAAAGTAAATTGTATTTAAGTGACTGAGAGCTGTGCAAACTCATAATCCCCCCTTTCTCCTCCAGAGTCATCTGGGTCCAGTAGCAAGATATAGATCAGGATTACTGGAAATGGCCTTGGATACAGTGGGAGACCTTGGACTTTTTAATCTGAGTTCTTTCCCAAGTCTCAGTTTGACTGAGGTAACCACCACCAACCAATGATTAAGGCTGGGAAAGAAAGAAATGTCGCAAATAATGGCCTTTTCTACCTCATCCAAAAAACAAAAATGAATGTGGAAGATAAAACCCTTAGGGTTTCTCTGAGGCATTTAATATGATTACTGAAATTGGCCTGTGTCCAACAGCCATCAGGTTCTTTTAATGTATTGGCTTCTGTCCTCTGGATCCACAATAATGTTTCTCAAATGTGTTTGTTTGTTTTTTTAATTGAGACTTGTGATTTCTTGTGTATGGTCCTTCTAATATGAAAATTCCCTTCACCAGAATGCCAACCCTTCTGAAATTTACAATTCAGTGGTTTCCTGAGGTACTAAGAAGTTTAATGGTCAGTGAGAATGAGGACTTTAACATAGGTCTCTACATATTCCACAGTGGTTCCTATGTTATGCTACCTTTATCATTTTCTTTATTGATAACTGAAGGCATATAGGGAGTACAGTGGATGGAGTGTCAGGACAAAATGAGATAATATATTCAATATGCTTTATAAATTTTAAAGTTCCATATAAGTAAAGGTATAGATGTAGCCAAAAAAATATGAATAATGACAGCAACAAGTCACATTTCCATATGTTTTCCAGACTTCTTCAAGTATTTTATTTGATATTATCCTTACCATATTTAGGAGGCTTTCAGAACCAGCTTGAAAAGTCTTGTGAGATCCAGTTGTTAGATTTTTGGTGTTAGAATTTACCCCTCAGAAACTGCAAATACTACAAATTAGGGCTTGATGCATTGTTTTGTTGATTTTCCAGACTTGAAAAAGAAATAATGAAAATATTAATAATCTATATTAAACATAAATGTGTGGTATATGTACACTGACCTTACATATCTTTCCCTTCCCCCACCCTCAGCTGGTTTTTAAAAATTTACCAGCATATCACTGATTATAGAACAAAAATGTTTGTTTTTGAGTTATTTTCAATCATGACCAACTTTTCATGACCGTGTTTGGGGTTTTCTTGGCAAAGACACTGAAGTTCTTTACTCTGAAGCAAACAATTATAATTAGTCTCTTTTAGAGATGAAGGAATTGATGATCACAGAGGTTAACTGACTTATCATTGATGAGAGGTAATTAGTAACCAAGATAGGATCCAAAAGCAAGTCTTTTTTAGTATTTTTTCTGGTGATTTTGTTCATGTTTTTCATTAATATGCTTCAAAACTCTATTATTCTTTGTAGGCTATCATATGACATTATTAACCTACTCTGAACTTGGTTTGCCATTAAATCCATTTTTTTTCTTATAAGTTGAACTCTAATAATATTCCTCCCATTTATGTTCTTGTTTGCATTTATGCCTATGACATTTTGTATTATTGACATTTGAGATCTTTTGGGATCCACCGTCTACTGTATTAACAATATCACACAAATTGTTATCATTAATTTGTATAAAACTTGTAATAAGTTCCTTCCAAATGCTGACACAGTTTTAGGTTTAAAAAAATCAAGATATAAAAGATTTTCTGTGCTGCTCTGATTATTTTTCTGTTCAGAACAAAAAGTGAGAATTTTTAAAAGTAATCAAATTATCTCCTACCTTTGGTTCAATTAAAAAAACCCTCAAACATTCAAATTAAATAAAAATGTTCTGTTAAAGAACAGTTATTGTGTCAAGCTTGGGAATGAATACAACTACACTAATGATAACTCCTCCATTTCTTATCTTGGATTCTGGATCTTGATTAGGGAAAAAAAAAAAAAAAGAAAGAAAAGTGAGTCAGGATCCTCAGCATGACTTTATTGGTAAAAGCAAAATGATCCCCATAGATAAGGTAATACTTTAAGAAGAGAAATATTTTAATAGGATTTATAGCTACACTTCCCATGTGAATGGCACTTAAAGTGTACTTAAAATTGAAATAGAAATACAAGTACCTAATCCAAATGTCATCCCTTGGACTTTAAAATGGGAAGATGCCAGTGAAACAATGAGAGGTTATTTCTGAGTTTTAACTTCCACAAAAAATGGGAAGTTTTTACAATCAAGCATCCATTGTTTCAACTAATGTAGTATTAAAATAATAGACCCCTAAATATGTATATATATTCTAAAAAAAAGCAGAAATGCATGTGGACAAATGTGTTTTCTCTCTTTGTGTCCTCCTCTCCCATACATATACACATACATACTAAAAAGATAATGACCTATTCACTTACATATATATTCAAACAAGAACACTTGGAACTGCATACATTTTAAAGAGGAGAAAAGAGAAAATCTTTTAAGCAAAAAAAAAAAATTCAGCTGCCTGAGGAGAATTTTTTATGTTTCTTCCATATTCAAGGTGAAAATCCATATATTTAAAATAATTTACTAATTTCAAGCTAGGTTTTTCACAGAGAGCTAAATTAATAAAAATGATATTTCTTTAATCATCCTTATCACAAATTAGCATTAAATAGCTCCTTACTACTCAGTCTTTTACATGCAATATTTGGTCCTTACAACAACCCTGGGAAATAGATGCTATTATAATATCCATTGCATAAATGGGGAAACTAAAAGTAAGAAATGATAAATGATCTGTCCAAGGTAACAAGGTTAATAAGTCTAAGGCAATATATGAATATAACAAACATTCATTAAATGCTTACTGAGCACAAAACCCTATGCTAGATATTAAGGGAGTGATAACATTTAAATATCTTCAAAGACTCCTCATTTTTATAGGAGGATAAAATATCAGCACAGGTAAATTCCTTGAGAGAAGAGATTTTGCCCCCTCTTTCTATCTACAGTGACTTGCATATTCTAAGTGACTGATAAATATTTATCAAGCAAAATTGAATTGGAAATTTTTTAGGGAGTAAATCTCTTTCAATCATCCACAGAAGAATGGGAATATAGGTACTGAAAATCCAGTAAATAATTTTTTTCCCAGAGATGGGGTGAAAAGTTTATACACCAACTTGATTAAATAACACTACCCCAAGTGTTCTTCTTGTTCCTCCTCCTTCTCCTCTTCCTCTTTTTTCCAGTGCCAAACATAAAGCCTATTACATGGCAGGTGCTTAATAAATGTTTGTATTATGATTGAGCATCACTCTGCAGTGAAAAAAAAATTGAGGAGAATAGAAAGAATAGAATAAAGGTTAAAAAACTATTATAAACTTGAATTTTCCATATTTTAACAAGTCTTTTGTTGCTGTTTTTTAGTTATTTTTCAATTGTCTGACCTTTTGTGACCCCTGGGGTCACAAACTTGTAATAAGTTCCTTCCAAATGCTGACACAGTTTTAGGTTAAAATTTTTTTTTCTGGGGTTTTCATGGCAAGGATATTGGAGAAGTTTGCCATTTCCTTCTTCAGTTCCTTTTCCAGATGAGGAAACTGAGACAAAGAAGATTAAGTGATTTGTAGAGTCACACATTTATTAAGTTGTCTGAACCTGGATTTAAATTTGGAGAAAGGAATCTTCCTTATTCCAGACCTGGGTATTCTATTTAATGTACCAAGTAGCCCCATGCTTAAAAAGGTTAATTTAGATAATGAGATTTCTTAGTCCAAGTTTTTCTTTTATACCTCATTTCTATAGGATTAGAAACAATGCACAACTTCCCATCAGTGATTCCAACAGACCACAAATTGAAGCAGAGAAAAAAGATACAAATATATTTGGTCTGAGAAGTCAGTCACCTGTATTTAATCTCGAAAAGTTTGCCTAGCTTTATTTAAGTGTTCCTTGTTACAAACTTTAGCATCATCATAGATGAATTCTTTAGCCATTGTTAATAATAAAACTAAAAAAAAAAGATCTGCTTTCCTTTCCTATCCTCCCCTTTTCCCCCTCCCCTCCTCCTCATCTTCTTCCTCTTCCTCCTACTCCTCCTTCTCTTCCTCCTACTCTACCTCCTTCTTCCCCTTTCCTATCCTCCTTCTCCCCCCAATCCTGCTCCTCCTCCCCTCCTTTCCTCTTCCTCCTCCTTCTCCTTTTTCTCCTTTTCTTTTTTTCTTCTTCTAACATTACTACACCTGGGTTTTGAAGGTGCTAAGATTCACAGAATTTTCAGACTCTGAATAATCAATCATTTTATTGCTGATACTCAAATCAAAGATTTTTGTAACACAGGCTACTCCATTTTTCACCTTTGTGACTTTGCACTGGCTATATTTTCCATGCCTTATCATTTCTTTCATGACATAGTTAATTTACTTCCTTCTATGTTAAACCTTATATAATCTCCTGAACTGCTAGTACCTTCTCTCTCAAATTATCCTGTATTTAATTTTATTGTATTTATTTTCTATATACTTATTTATGGCACTATTGTCACTTTTTCTATTGTAGCTCTTTGTAAATAGGAATTTTAAAAAATTTCAATATCATTATATCTGCATAGATTCTCTCTCTCTCTCTCTCTCTCTCTCTCTCTCTCTCTCTCTCTCTCT
>JAJPUD010025486.1:0-17522 GCA_023553655.1 Myrmecobius fasciatus | reverse complement strand
TAGATAGATAGATAGATAGATAGATAGATAGATAGATAGATAGATAGATAGATAGATAGATAGATGATGGAGAGAGATAGATGGATAGATGAACAGAAAGATGGATGGATGGATGGATAGAGACATATATGTATATACACACACATACACAGATAAAACAGCAAGGTCATTTGGGGAGCAGGTACAAGCAGTTGAGGTCAGAGGTCAATAAAGATTGATTAAGTGCAAGACTTCTAGGTCATGGGAACCACAAGGCCGTTTCCAGGACCTCTCAAACTTCTGCTGAGCAATAATGAGGCACCAAAGACAAAGCAACACGACAGTCTCCCCGGTCTAGAACTCTCAGAATCCAAAATAAGCTTAAGTAAAAAACCCCAAATCCAGCAACTCTTCTCACAGACCTCCTCACGACCCCCTCACATTAGGAAGTGGGCAGACCCACAGGCACAGCAGGTTTAGATCAAAATCCCCTTCCGCACCTGGTCCCTTCTCCCTCTTACAAGTGCCTGAGAAGCCCCTGGAGCTTCAGGCCACGGAGTTTTGCTGAAGCTTCAACTTGCAACTTGTCCACAGCCCTTTGGGAGCCAAAGCTGCCGGGGGCTGCGACCCAGAAGCACCAAAGCTGCAAAGTTCTGAGTGCTGATAGTGGACCAGAGATCCGAGGTGGGACAGGGTACCATGACAGGACACACGGTGTGTGTGGCATTCTGCCAGGCCCCCCGGAGAGAGCCCATCAGCTGGGCCTGGTTCTGACCCCCTTCCCCCCAAAGCCAACTGCATCCCAGACCTGAGCTGGTGAACTGTGAATTTGGCCCAGCGTGGGAGTAGCCTGAGACCAGTCTTCCAAGTCCCCGAGGAAACCACAAGCAGAGAGGAGGGAGTCAGGAAGTGAGTGATAAGGAAAACTGGGGAGAGGGGGATCAAAAGATATCAGGAAGAAGAAACTCAAAGACTTTGAAAATAGATAAATCAGCAGGAAAAACAACAGAACGAAATCACCTTTAGGTAGAGCAAACAAAACTAGACGTTTATGAATAAATACTGCCCAAAAAGAAGTAGAAGGAAGGAAAGGAGAGGGGGAAGGAGAGAGGGAAGGAGGAAGGAAAGGAGGGAGGGAGGGAAGAAGGAAAGAAAGAAGGAAAGGAAGGAGAGAGGGAAGGAAGGAGGGAGGAACAAGGAAGGGAGGGAGGAAGGAAGGAAGGAAGAGAGGGAGGAAGGGAGGGAGGGAGGAAGAAAGGAAGGGAAGAAGGAAAGGAGGGAGGAAGGAAAGAAAAGTGGGAGGGGGGAAAGGGGGAGGGAGAAAATGATTCAACACTTGATGAGACAGAGAACCCTGTGGAATTAGAGAACACACCGTTTCTGGATGGTTTAAAAAAGAAATGAGAATTATGAGAGCAATATTTGTGGTCTGCACAGTACAAATCATAGACAAGAAAATTTTCAATCTCCAATGAAAGCCTCACCAAAGAAACAAAGGAAAGAAATAAAAATATGGAGCACTGGGGAAGGATCTAGAAGAAGAGAAACAAAAAATGAGAACATTAAAAGAAAAGATGCTCACTGTGCAAGCGAACATCCTGAATTCAAAGACTAGATGTATAGAAACAACCTAAGGATCATGGGACTACAGGAAGAACATGACAGGCCAAAACCCCTAAGACCATAAGGAAGGAAGTAATAGAAGAAAACTGTCCAGAATTTCTGAACATATAAAATAACATCCCTCCCCCCCAAAAAAAATAATCCCAAGCTGCTTTGATCTAGCAGTATCACTACATACTATCTGTAACCCAAAGAAATCATAAAAGACGAAAAATGACCCACAGGTGCAAAAGTGTTTGTGGCAAAGAATCTGAGTGGATGCCCATCAGCTGGGGCATGGGTGAGTGCCTATAAATAATGGAATACACTGTGCTAGATGGTGTAGTAGATAGAGCACCAGCCCTGAAGTCAGGAAGACCTGAGTTCAAATCTGACCTCAGACACAACACTTCCTGGCCTTTGTGACCCTAGGTAAGTCATTTAACCTCAATTACCTCACCAAAATAAATAAATATTTAATAGGATTGTATATGTTTAACCTATATCAGACTGTCTTGGGAGGGAGGGAACACAAAATCTTACAGAAACGAATGTTGGAAATTATCTTTATGTGAATTTGGAAAAAAAATATAGAATAGTAGTGAGGAGAAAAAAAAGAATACTTCCTTACATTTCAAATCCAAGGCTGCAAATTCCAAAAAAATTACAATGATTAAATTTAATGATTTAATTAATTTTAAAAAAAGTTCTGAAAGCAAACAGGAAGACTTTCAAATACAAAGAAAAGGGCATGTGAATAAAGCAAGATTATGCTACACTTATTAGAAAAAGAGGAGAGAATGGAATAACATTTTCTGAAGAGCAGGAGCTCAGGAAGAACAGCTCAGGGTAACCTATCCTGTAGATATAGAGGACCAAAGATGGAAGGTCAATAATAAAGAAGAGTTTGAAACAGGTATAGAAAGAAAGCCAGAACTGGAGGGAGGATTTGCATCTTAAACACCCCAAACAACAAAACAGGAGGGGTAAATAATGCAGCGGGCCAGGCCAGCAACTACACTGACCACAGGGAAACCAGGAAGAGTCCACAGGGAAACTGGGTAAGGAAAGAAATCTGCTAGATCAGTGAAGGGTGGGCAGGGGGCATTAAGGACCCTCTGCCCCGAAGGATGCTGCTGCTTTGGGACTACATTACAACATGGCCGAGTACATAAAGGGGGGAGAGGAAGGAGTGATGCTCCAGGTTGAAGCCAAGGCTGGCAATGAGAAGAAGGGACCTCTGTGACCTCAGAGAGAGATGCCAGAGTGAATGAGAGGAAGGGGGAACATTTGAAAAAGGAAAGGGGGAAGGAAAGAGACTTTACTTTGGAGGTAGAAGGGAGTTTCTGATGATGGCAGGAATGAATGAAGAGAGAGGGTCAGTGAAGGGAGATGGGGGGGACTGGTACTTGAAAAGTCTACTTGTCCAGAAAGGGCCAGGAGCCCCTGGGGGTAGGAGGAGCTTCCTGGGTAAATGTAGAAAAGGTTCAGGAATACCTGTTGACTGAGGAAGGGCCAAACAAGTGGGGGTACGGGTTGGGATGGAGTACTACTGCCCGCAAGAAATGGAGAGCTCATTGGTTTTAGAACAACATAGAGAGATGTGCCTGAAATGATGGAAATGAGCAGAACCCAGAGAACACTGTATACAGCAAAGCAATATTGCTGAAAGAACTGTAAATGGCCGGCTATTCTGAGTAGTATAAATGGTCAGATCCACTAAAAGGACCTAGGAGGGGAGAGGTGATCCACCTCCAGAGAAAGAACTGATAAGAAGTATACAATGGTTTTATATATAAATAGATAGCTATTATCTCTGAGCTATCGCTCTGGGGAGTGGGGACTGGGGAGAGGAGAGGAAGACAGAATTTAAAATGTAACCCAAAAATTCGAAGGGAAAAAAAATAGAAAAACAAAACAAAACAAAACAAAAAAAGGTTATCAAGAAAGGGTAAAACTCCATGAAAGGGTGCATAATCAGGGACTGGGTGGGGGGGAGGACAATCATTGGCTTATTCTGGAAATAAGGCACAAGGGAAAAGAGGAATCCATGGGGTAAGCCCTACAAGGCAGTGTGTGAAAGCACCTGGACCCCAGAACAGATACTTTGGAAGTCTTGATTGCATGGAGAATACAGAGAAAAAGGAGGGACCAGATAAAGGAGTCAGGAATCAGAACAGGGGTCTAGAGTAAATAAAAAGAAAAGATGGATAATAAAGGAAAGAAATCCTTTCTGGATTTTTGGAAAGGGGCCAAAAAAAGAAAAAAAGAAAAGAAAAAGAAAGAAAGAAAGAAAGAAATTTCAAAACTAAGGAACAGTTAGATGTTCCTTAGAAAGGGAATATTAAATGAGAAAAGGGGATCAGGAGTAAGGGGAAGAGAATCAAGAGGAATAAGGCTGCCCTAAAATTATGAATTATGGGTTCTTAATACGTGTCTATAGCAGAAGAGGCAACTTGAAACTGAAAGGCTTCTGCCCAGACAACATTAAAGCGTCTAGGATAAAAAGGGAAACAGCGAAATGGGAAAATAGCTTTGTATCAGATTTCTCATATAAGGGTTTGGTATCTAAGATATATCAACAAGTATTAATTATAAGACTAATAGCCACTCCCCAACAAATGAATGATCAAAGGATATGAACTAATCGTTCTGGAAAATCAAATTGTAAAGTATTCCCAACCACATGAAAGACAACTTCAAATCACTAAACAGTAAGAGAAACAAACTAAAACTAAAACTACCCTAAGGTTTCACCTCATATCCTGGAAACTCCCCAAAATGACCCCCCCCAAAAAAAAAAGCAGAAGTAAACAAGTGGGAAGCGTTGTGGGAAGGTAGGCACACTAATACATTGTTGGAGGAGTTGAGAAATAGTATGACCATTTTGAAAAGCAATTTGGAATTATGCAAAGAAAATTAATAAAATGTCACTCAATTGTCTGAACCAGAGACTCTTTTACTGGAAAGACCCCATTGAGTAGACGCCTCAAGGAAGCCATTGATGAGAAAAAAGTCATCATAGAGCACACTGAGCTGCTCTGTGGATGTAATGCCCACTGGGTTCTCTTGAAATGGGAACTGCTCATCTTTCAGGTCTGTTGGATTTCTTGTTGTCTCTAAGCAAGCACATATTCCATGTACCGATGGTGAGTGGAGTCTCTGACCAAGTTCTTTGTTGCTGTTGCTCATGAGGGCTTGTGGAAGATCACAGCAAAATCAGAGAGGTTCGTGGGGAGCAAACATGGTTCCAGATGGCATGCTTGCCAGGTTCCAGATAACAGAGGTTCTAGATGGCATGCTTGCCAGGTTCCAGATAACAGATGAGGCGCTTGTGCTTTCCCCGTCAGGGGTGGACCGACGCGGAGTTTCCACACTTTGGAGCAGATGTGCTCAGCAATGCTGTCAGGCGCCTTCGATAAGGACAAAAATGGGGCTCCAGGTCGCCGCCCCGGCGCTGATGGTGAACTCTTGGGCTTGACAAGGCTCCGAGCCAAGACCACGGGGAGGGAGAGATGGTGCCTTCACTGCAGCCTCCAAGCTGGCGGCTTGGCTGTCCCAGAGCTGGGGACATTTAACACCAGAAAGCCAAGGTTCCCCGCCAGCCAGCGGCACAGTAGCAGGAGGGGGGCCTCAGTTACAACAGAGGGAAAAATGGTGGATGATGTGGCCGAGGTCCCTTAACTTGGCTGCAGACTTTGCAGGAGACTGGCTCCAGAGGAAAGCGCCAGAGGCGTTCCACTGACCAGCCCCCGAAGTCTCCAGAGCCCTGCGCTGACCGCTGGGCCGGCGCCTCCATTGGAATTGTCTCAGGACCTGGCAGGAGAAGGCAGCAGACACTGGGGCCGGTCGAGGCCTTCGAATGCCGACCACGCTCGCCTTTGCTGGAGAAGCAAACGCTCACCCAGAGGGGAGACCCCAACCCGGCCCAGCCGGGCGCCCTCATCAAAGAAAGGGCTCAAACGCTCAATGGACACATTTGGAGACGTCCCTATTCCGAATGTTCCCGGGGACTGTTAGTGCCTGATTTGTCCCAGCTCCGATTGGTCTGGTCAGCCTTAGCCGGACTCGGTGCCCTTCGACCCCGACATGGGCATCGGCTGCCCACAGCAGGGGCTGCTGACATGGTCAGACCCGGCCTCTGGGCAGAGCCCCTTGAGGGGGCCGTGAGGATGGACTGGAGGGGGATGGGGATGAGGCGGGAAGATTCACCAGGGGCATCAAAGGAGACAAGGGAGAGGTTGCAGAGGTGTCCGGGCAGCTCAGAGGCACAGCCAATAAGAGCCAGGGGCCAGGGAGCAGGAAGACCCCAGTCAAACCCGGCCTCAGACCCTGACTAGCCGGGTGACCCTGCGTGCCTCGGTTTCCTCATCTGTAAAACGATCTAGAGAAATGGCCAAGTCTTCCAATATCTCTGCCAAGAAAACCCCCAAACGGGGTCACAAAGAGACCTGACAAAGAGTCCTTGGCAACGGACTGGGCGAGGGGGATGAGGGGGGACGGTGGAGCCCTGCACAGTAATGGGCGCCTCTGGAGGGAAGAGCTTTGGGGGCAAGATGGCGGCTTTGTCTTCGGTGTTCTGAGTGTCTAATGGGGCAGTGGGAGAGGAGGCAGGAGGTCACAGAGAGGTCGGGGCTGGATAAGGAGATTGGAGAATCATTAGCATTGAGCTGATGAGATCACCAAGTCAGGTCATGGAGAGAGGGAAGGAAAGGGGACCCAGAAAGGGGGACAGCCCCGATGGAAACCGGGCAAAGGAAGCTGAGAAGGAGCGGTCGGCCGGGTGGGAGGAGAGCCAGGAAAGGGGTGCCCCAAAAACCCAGAGAGGAGCGAGTTTGGGGACAAAAGGGTGCTGGGCGGGCCCTGAGGCAGTCCAGGGCTCTAGAACTAAGGGGATTAAGGAAAGGCCAGGGGGGATCTGGAGACCCATGGAGTCTGGCCCCTTCTCATGCAATTGAGCTTTCCTTTTGGGTGGGGAAGGTCTATTTTGCATGCAAAGGTCTCCCCTTTACTTTGTGAATCCAGAAAAGATCTTCCTGGGACTTAAGCAAATGGAAAAACCCAGAGAGAAATGATGGGCGGGGGAATATGAGTGTCTGAGTGTATGGGTATAAACAGGTGGTGTCTATTATTTGTGTATTGGTGAGCAATATGTGTACTGTGGGTGCTATACATGCTTGTGGTCCGTAATAGCTATTAGTGCGTGCACACGTGTGTCTGCACACGCATATGGGCGCATTCGTGCCGTGGGTGTCTGTAAATACATACGTGTGTGCGCGTGTGTCTGTGAGGACATTTGTGCGTATGTATAGACCGGACGGAGCTGGAGGCCACGCTCCGGACTGAGAGCACCCACAGGAAGTTAAAAAAGAAGGGAGGAGGATGCCATCATCCTTCTCCCATTGATCATAGGACTTTTTTAGCCTGGGAAAGACGGAGGGAAGCGCGTGGCCCAGAATACACACATCCGTGAATGTCCAGAGATCTCTATGTACAAATAGCCACACTTAACTGTGGCCTTCTCTGGGGAGAGGAAAAGGCACACGGCAGAGAATAAAAGAAAGCTCTTGGGGAAGCAAAGAAAAGACCCCAGTCAAACCCGGCCTTGGACCCTGACTAGCCGGGTGACCCTGTGTGCCTCAGTTTCCTCATCTGTAAAACGATCTAGAGAAATGGCGGATTCTTCCAATAGCTCTGCCAAGAAAACCCCCAAACGGGGCTTGAAAAGAATGGCCAGGGCAGCTAGGGGGCGCAGTGGATAGAGCACCAGCCCTGAAGTCAGGAGGACCTGAGTTCAAATGTGATCTCAGACACTTAACACTTTCTACTGTGTGACTCTGGGCAAGTCACTGAACCCCAATTGCCTCAGGGGAAAAAAAAGAAAAGAAAAGAATGGCCAGTATTTTTTATATAAGTTTTCTTAAAATCGAAATTGACTGTTTTCCATTGAATCCTCTCTTGTGGCCTGCTGTATACTTGGCCAGGAAAGAGTTTTTCTTTCCTCGTTTTGTATTCAAGGCCCAGCACTATTCAAGGTCAGCAGCTCTGTATTTTCCCTCCACTCAGCCCAGCCGGGCTCCCTGGAGCCCAGAGCAAACTCCATTTATCTCGTTGGTTTGCTCGTTTGCTTGTTCCTTTTTGAGGGTTAGTTTTCAATCAGGAGAATGTTGTCCCGTGGCTTTCCAGCAAAAGATTTTCCTTGGGCAGATGTGGGCTTGAAGACGGCCGTTGATCGTTCCGTGTGAAGCTGGGAGGTCTCGGGTGGGGGCCCCCCCCTGGATCCGGGCTTCTCTGCTGCTTAATAACCGGGGAGACTTATCAGATTTTCAGGTGACGCAAAGCTGAATGGTGCCGAGATCCGTCTGGCTCCTTCTCCGGCTGATTTTACAGATGAGGAACTGAGGCAACCAGGGTGAAGGGACTTGTCCAGGGACACACAACTAGGCAGGATTTGAACTCAGGAGGAGCCTGAGCCATCCTGTAGAATGTGGGGGTCAAAAGAAGTAAAAGTAGCGCTTTGGGGGGAGGATGTTCCTAAAGTCTAAGCTCCCTCCAAGTCCGCTGAAGGACCCGGAGGCCGGTGAGATTCTGGCTGTTTCGGGAGAGGTGCCCGGGGAGGGCCGGGGAGGGTCCTGCTTCGCTGCTAGAGACCCTGCTCAGGTACCTGCAGGACCGGTCAGAGCCGGACGCCGCGATAGGAAGGCAGAAAGGACGGAGAGGAGCCTCACCATCCTGATCCGACTGACGTGGGATTGATGAGGGAGGGAAGGGCCTGATACCTGGGGTCCAGCCTTGGCTTCAAAGGGCAGAACGAGGAACAAAGGGGAAAGTGCAGAGACACGTGCCAGCTTCATATTTTTAACATCCCAAGGTAGGATGGGCTGCCCTGGATGGTAGTGAGCTCCCCATCAGAGGAGGTCTCCAAAGAAAGAGGCTCCATGGGTGTCCTGCGGTTCCCGTTTGCATCCATTTATTTGCTGGGAATAAAAAGGTCCCTGAGATTCTGTGATTTGGGGAATCGGGGCGTAACAGAAAAGCGCACTGGGTGGTCAGTGCTCCGGATCCGGGTTTGCCCGTTTACTGCCAAGGCCTTTTCCTGATCTCTAAAAAAGGTGCAAATCCCTCCTTAGCTGAGAGGAGGCCGATGGGGACCACTGCGTAAAAAGGCCCAAGTGGATGGAGGCCCAAGCAAACAAGATGGAGAGGCAGGTCATCCTGGAGTAGCTCTGAAAAAAATCGGGGGGTCTTAGTGGATGGCAAGCTCTATATGAGTCAGGAGTGGGAAATGGCAGCCAAGGAAGCTCGGGGACTCGGGCTGACGTCCTGCCTCCATCCCACCTCCTCGCCAGGGGCTCCTCTGCCATCTTGTGCCCTTGCCACACACTGGAGGATCCTCTTCCCTCTAACTGGAAGGCTCCTCCCCAAACCCTCCTCTGAGGAGTAAGCCGGGGCCAGTCCCGGCTCAGATGCGCTTCTTCCGAGGAGCCGGAGCAGGCCCGAGGAGGGCAGCTTGGGCCACCGGGGACCTGGGGTCCTGGCAAGAGGGGGGCCAGAGAAAAGAGGACCAGGCCGGGGCCTCTGGGGGGATGCGCTCTTTCAAACTTATACCGTGACGAGAAGCAAGTGAGAGGAAGAGCTTGTTTCAAGGCGGACCCGGGACTGTTTGGTGTCCCAAACGCTTCTCCCTCGGCGTGTTTCTCCTTGGTTTACGGACTTGGGGCCCAGTCATTTTACAGAAGAGGAAACTAAGATACGAGCCCGGAGAGAGAGAGAGACCGGGCACACGGACGTCAGACGGGCCGGAAACGGCAGCGGGAGGCCGACTCTGGCGCTCAGACCACTGGGCTACACCATCCATTAGCATCACCGCGGCGACGGCGTGTTCCGGGGATGCCACCAAGCGTCACGGCTGGGCTGAGATTTCGGGGAGCCCGAGACCAACGTACAGACCAGAGCAGTCAGTGCCCTCAAGTCGGCCGTCGCCGAGTGAGCGGCTTTCCGGCCTCCTGGCGGTCGCCAGAGCACAGCGGATCCGAGTCACTGAGAACATGGGGATGCTTGTTAAAAAACAGACAGAGATGGACAGAGAGAGACAAGACAGAGAGACAGAGAGAGAGAGACAGAGAGACAGAGACAGAGAAAGAGACAGAGAGAGAGACAGAGAGACAAGACAGAGAGACAGAGACAGACAAGAGAGACAGAGAAAGAGACAGAGACAAGACAGACAGACAGAGAGACAAGACAGAGAGACAGAGAAAGAGACAAGAGAGAGACAAGACAGAGAGACAGAGACAGAGAGAGAGATGGAGAGAGACAGAGACAAGGAACCCAGATCTTGCTATTCCCCCAGAGGTTCTGCTGGGAAGGAGACGGGGGCAGACACTCAGGCGGCAGCAGAGGGACCCGACTTCGGCCCAGGCCCACCAGTGGTTCCCTGCCCCAGGCCAGCTGCAGGTTCCCAGAGGTTCCAGCCCGCAGGAAGCACAGCACACCGGGGAGGAGGCGGCGGCCGTGGCTCAGGAGAAGAGCTTCTGGGCCCAGCCGGCCTCCCTCGGCCTCCTCCCCACAGGCCCCCCTCTGCTCCTCCAGTCCAGCCGGCTCCTGGCAGCCCCTCCCTGGGGGGGACTCCGGGTAACAGGCCCCAGCGGCTCCTTCGCCCCCCCCCCCCATGGAGGATGAGCTGGACCAGGAGAACTGGAATGACTCGAGTCACCGCTCCCCGAGGCACAAACAAACCTGGCGGCTTCTCCCTGTGCCAGCGGTAATAACAGGGCAAAAGGAACGGGCCCCGCCTGGCACTCCGGAACAGGAGGGAGGAGCCGCCGCACGCAGGGCCCGACCAGGAAGCATGTCGCCGGGCCCGGCCGCTCCTTCCGCGAGCCTGGCGCTGGACGCCGACGCGCGCTCTTGCTTCACCGCCTCCGCCCCAAGCCGGACGGGTATTTCTTGCCCCTTCCCTGAAGGAGCGCCCTCCAATAAGCCTGGGTGGTCCCCGGCTCCCTCAGGAAGCGCCTCTGAGCCCTCGCCGTGGACCATCCCAGGGACGAGAGTCCGGCCTTCACCGAGCCTAGTGTGTGGGGAAAGCGGCCTGGTGGGAGGAGCAGGAATGGTCTCAGCTGGGCACCCGTGTGTCTGTGGGCACCCGTGTCTCCGTGGGTACCGCGTGTGTCTGTGGGCACCCTGTGGGCACAGGTGGCAGCTCGGTTCTCTCCCGCTAAGCCCCCCCAGTCTGGTTGCCACCCCTCCCCCATGTTGCCATGCTCTGGGCAATCTCCCGCTCGCCCTGTTATTACTGCCATGCCTTTAGTCACCGAGCCTGTCACTGTCAACAACATGCTTTCCTTGCCAATGGTACGTGTGGCACGCACGCCATGTGAGCACCATTATTCCCATTTGACAGCTGAGGAAACCGAGGCACATAAAAGGCGGCTGGCCTGACCGAGGTCCCACAGCTAGCGTGGCAGAAGCCGGGCCCAGTTCTGTTTAAGGCCGTCCAGAAAGCTGTGGAAGAAGCTGGGGGGATGGCACGGGAGCGGCTGGCTCTCCTGGAACTCCGGGGGGCCCCTGAACCCCATCCTCCATGGGGGGCAGCCTGTGCTGCCCTCTCCCGAGGCCGGTGGCACCCAGGGGCTGGAGACGGGCCGGAAGGCGCACTCTCCAAGTGAGAAGCCATGGCCGGACTCGGGGCCGGGCACAGGTCTAGAACGCGCCACTAACGGAGGGTTTGGAGAGAGAACAACAGCCACCGGGCCGTTCCTCAAGGACAAGTCACGGCGGGGAAGGGAGGGGACCAGGCTGGGTCAGGAGGTCCCGAGTTCAAATTCAGCTTCAGATACTTGACACCCCCTCGCTGGGTGACCTCACGTCTCCCCTCCCCCAAAAGAACAAGACGGGTCACGTGAGGTGCCCTTCCTGTTCCACCAGGTCAGGGGGACACCATAGGCGCAGGGTCCTGGGTCCGGAGCAGATGGAGAGAGAGGAAACGTGGCCGCCCCGGCCTGACGACTTTCCTGTCATGAGGGGGGGCTTTCCTTGGCCCCAGAAGGCCGTTCCCCTTGGCCCAGAGCTCCCACCATGGAGGGCTTCAGGCTCTCTGGGGGCCTCAGGATGCTCTGGAGTCTCGGGGTTTTCTGGGAAATCCTCGCCGTCGCTAGAGACCAGAGAGCTCCCCAAGTGCAAGGGCCTGGGCCTCCGGGGAGACCTGCGCCCGGCGCCCGTTTGCTGCTTTCTTGGCAGCGGCTTGGGGGGGGGGTGGGCGGGGGGAGGATGCCACGGCGTGCCATCTGCCGTCAGGGAGCCGCAGGAGGCCAAGCTGTCCCTCTGGTTCGGCGGGTCCCCGCCCTCGGCAGACAGCAGAGTGGCGCAGACAAACACGGGTGAATCATGGGGCCTCTGCACTTCTCCGCGGGCTCCGGGCGCCACAGGATGCGGAAAACCCAGTTCCGCTCTGGGATCTTCGCCCCGCTTGCAACGAAGGTCCCCAAGGAGCGGAGGCCGCTGGCTCCCTCGTGGCCCTCTGCCCCCTGCCCTGGTGCCCTGCTTCCTCCATTCCCTTCCTTTCCCCCGCCTCTCCTTGGCTTCGCTCCCCTTCTTTGTCCAGCCGGGGCTCCCCGATTCCGTCCTGTCTGTCACTGCCACAACTAGCACCTTCTGCGTCGTTTACACTCAGCCTGGCACTTCAAGTCCACCCGGTGCCACCCAGAGCTGGGGCAGAACGGAGCCTGGCCTGCCGCTGAGAGAGCCAGCAAGGCCGCCCGCCGGCCAGGCGGACCGGCCCGAGCCGGACTGAGCCTCTGTCCTTCCCCAGATCCCCGAGCTCTTTGGAAGTGGGAGCCCTGGCCCCCCCAAGCCTGACCCCCCCCAGGCCCCCCCAAGCCTGACCCCCCCAGGCCTCCCTGAGCCCTGTGGGGTTGTCTGGCTGGTGCTGACGGGGTGAGCCGAAGGCTACAGCCCTCCTGGGCCCAGCGGACGGCTGCCTCAGTTTCCCTCCCCAGCCTTTCCTGGGGCTTTCTCAATCCCTGTGGCTTGGAGCCCTTCCAGCTCTTCCCTTCTCCGCCCCTCCCACTGAGGCTGTTTGTAACCTAAATCTTTCGAAATCTCCTGCCCGAGGGCTTTTCCAACACCTCCCACTTTTGAATCAACCTGCTGTTTACTGCCCGGAGAACCCGCACCCAGCTGCTCCCAGAGGCCTCCCGGCTAATATGTGGCAGAGAGCCCGGCTGGAGAGGGGCCCCTCCTCCCCCGGCCCCATCGCCCGCTCTCCTTCCTGGGAAATCGCACCAGGGGGTTCTGGGACAGACCCTTCCTGCCCGGGGTTATCTCCCAACATCCCCCAGAACAACTCCAGCTAGAGAATTGGGTGAAAAGAGCAGGCCCAGAAGGCAAAAGATAGGAGGGGAGATGGCCTGTCAGTCAGTCAGTCAACAAACCTTTATTGAGCACCTACTATGTGCAAGAACCCAGCCCTGTTCCCAGGGAGATAAAGGCAAACAACACACAGGATAAAATGGAGCTCAGCAGCAGAAGGCCCAGCACGCTGGGACCGGCAAAGCCAGAGAAGCAGGAGGGGAGAGTGGGGGACCCCAGAGCAGAGGAGGGCCCGGCCAGGGGTCAAGGGTCATGGGTCACAACTCCACCAGGGGCGGCCACATGGCCACGAGGATCCTTGACCCACTTCTACCTGCCAGGAGCAGAGAACTGGGTCAGCAGCGTCTCATTATCTGAATGAAGATGGCCGTTGCCTTGGAGTGGCCGCCCCCAGCAAGCTGGCCTGTGCCCGTGCCCCCGGAGTGGGGAGGGGCGCCCGGGCCACCCTCGGGACCAACGGCCAAGGCCGGGGGGCCGCCCGGGCCGAGCCACGCGGGTTTCTTCCCACGAAGCCGAAGAACCTCTGTTTTTAGGTCAGTTGTGATGCCCCAACCGGGGACTTGCCCAACTCTGAGGTTAGCCACCTGTTTCCCAAGCCTCCTAGTGCGGGGCAAAGGGCACCGGATGCAACGTCGCCGCAGCCCGGCCCCGTGGGTCTCAGTTTACTCATCTGTCCGATGAGGGGGTCGGGCGAGGTGCCCTTCGGGGCCTCTTCAAACTCTAAAGTGCCAGGCAGACGAGGGGGCCCAGGCTGGGAGAGGAAGAAAACAGATCTCAGAGCAGCCAGGGGGAGCTCCGTGAGCCTCCAGGTGAGGCTCCTTCTCCTGGCCCAGAACGAATGTAATCCTCCTCCTCCTCCTCCCACTTACAACCCAGGGAACGGCGGCTCTGGCAGCTGGCATCAAAGGGAGCTCCTCTCTTGGCACCTGGTGCTTGGGAAAGCGGAAAGTCCGGGACTGCTGGCTGCCAGGGGCAGGAAGGGAGGCGGGCGGGGAGAGGGGCAAGAGGGAGGCCGCTGAGGGCAAGTCAGGAGGCTCCCGAGGCTGCGGGAAACCTCACCGGGGCAGGGAAGCAGCCCTCAAATGAACATCAGGGCTTCTCGCGTGGCAGCCAAAAGAGACACACTAAGCGCTCAAGTCTTACTACGCGCCTGGCTCCCAGTCAGTCCTTTTGAGGAACCCACGCGCTGCTGGGGAAGAGACCCACACAACATCTTCAGTCACCTGGGTGGACGACAGGACCTGGGTCTTCTGGGAATGGCCCCGACAATCAGTTGCTAAGTGAATGCTCCCAGATGCCCTAAAGATGCGACCACGGGGTCTCCAGGAAGGGGCCGCGGCCCACTGGGCCTTCCTGGGGCCAGTCCTGGGGCCAATGGTGACAAGCCCCCAAGATGAGGGGAGCAACAGCTTCCCTCCCTTAGTAGGGAGCCCTGACCCCCCCGCTGGGGCGCCCTGGGCCGGTGATGGTTTATGGGGCTCTTGGTCCTACGGGAATCCCTTACTGCCGGGACGCCCCCCTCCCCGGGCCTTCCTTAATTCTCCAGCATAGAGGTGCCCAGAGTGATTGCTCTCAGGGACCCATTTCTCCTCTTTCTCTGGCCTGATAATTATGGGGTGCTCAGGGAGAACCAGCCCCGGGGGTGAGGGCTGCTCCTCCTCCCCTGGAGTCCACCGGCCTCGGCTCTCCCCAGAAGCTGCAGGCACACCCACGGGCGGAACCAGGGGCGGGTAACGGGCAGAGGTGGGGGCTCGACCCCAAGCATGGGAAGGTTGGTTCCACCAGGCAGGCGGGAGGCTGCAGCCCTCGGGCCCTGATCTCAGGGCCGTCCCCCCGCCCCGGACTTGGGGAGCCGTCCCCTGGGATGCCACCGGCCAGACCACCATTAAGGGTCCCTCCGGCTCCTCAGCCAGCCCTGCTTCCTGCCTTTCAGTCCGGCCATTTCCTTTCCCTGCCCATTTGTCTTGCTCTCCTTTGCCTCCGAGGAGCTCAGAGATCTGCAGACCCCCCGGGGAGACAATCAGATCCCGAGGGGGCAGCGAGCCTGGCAGCCGACCGGACACTGGCGCTGGCACAGCCGGGCTCCCCCCGGAGGCCGCGGATGGGCAGCTTGTGAGCCGCAAGGGGAGGCTGCCCGGGCCCGGCTGGGGAGAGGCTGCCTTCCGCCCCTCCGTGCCCACTGAACTTTGACATCTCATTGACCCTGCACCCCATCAGGCTGAGTCAGGGCCTCCTGTCCCAGCTCCCATCAAAGGGGCCCAGAGGAAGCCCATTTTTCACCCAACCTGTGATTAGCTCCTGCTACGCAGGATGACACGGACCCATGTGCCAGATTCTCAAGATGGCGGAGCCACAGGCTCCCCCCCCTCTGCGCCCTCGTTCCCCTGGTCCTGGGCCCGCGAGCGGCTCTCTGCCACCCAGAGCCCACTGCGGACCGTCCCAGAATGGGGCACAACATGGCCCTTTGCCACACACGGGCACTCGTGCCCCCTTCTCTACATGGGCCAGGCCAAAACCCCAGGGCGAGGAAGGCGAAGGCGATTACCTCACAACGCCCCGATAAGCCAGGGAGAAAAAAAGGCCGGGCCCGGTGCGCCGCCGTCCTTCCGCCTGACGCCAGGCGTCTGGGAGCCCGGGCCCCGGGGCAAAGCCCGGCCTGGGCCAGGGAGTCAGCCTGCCTCGGCCCGCCCCGGAACAGGATCCCGGGCGTTCTTCCCCAAACTTTGTAAATAAGTGGGACGCTCCCGCTGGCTGCGCCCGCCGCTGAGGGCTTTACTGCTGGCAGAGCCCCGAGGCGGGGCCGCCGCCCTTCTGAGGGACCCCCTCCAACCGCTTTAACGAGCCCATAAACGGCCGAGGGACTCCTCACATCTGAGGTGAGGTCTGGGGTTCAGAGGCTTCCTGGGGAAATCAAAGAGGCCGGCCCCATTACTCACGCCTGCCTGTGTCCTCTAAGGGCAGCTGCCTCCTGTTCTCCTCAGCCGGCTAACTGACCCGGCCTGGGCCCCCCTCCTGCTGCTGCTCCTCCTCCTCCTCTTCTTCCTTCTTCTCTTCCTCCTCCTCCTCCTCCTCCTCTTCTTCCTCCTGTTCCTCTTCTTCCTCCTCCTCCTCCTCTTCTTCCTCTTCCTCTTCCTCCTCCACTTCTTTCTCCTTCTCTTCCTCCTCCTCTTCCTCTTTTTCCTCCTCCTCCTCTTCTTCCTCTTCCTCCTCTTCCTCCTTCTCCTCCTCCTCCTCCTCTTCCTCCTCCTCCTCCTTCTCTTCCTCCTCCTCCTCCTCCTCCTCCTCCTCTTCTTCATCCTCCTCCTCCTCTTTCTCCTGTTCCTCTTCTTCCTCCTCCTCCTCTTCTTCTTCTTCCTCCTCTTCCTCCTTCTCCTCCTCCTCTTACTCTTCCTCCTCCTCCTCCTCCTCCTCCTCTTCCTCTTCTTCCTCCTCCTCCTCCTCCTCTTCTTCCTTCTCCTCCTCCTCCTCTTCCTCCTCCTCCCCCCAGGCAGGAGCTGCTGCCCCTCTCCAAGGTGAGCCTGTGTAGACACGGCTTCGCGGGCCTTTCCTGCGCCTTCCCTAAGAGATGGGGCTCCCCACGCTCCCCGGCTGTGACTAGCAGGTATGGGGTCTCTCCCATCAGGCCGGGAGCTCCCTGAGGGCAGGGGCCATGTCCTTCCCGGCTCCCTGGCTCTCAGCACAGTGCCTGGCTTGGGCTTGTGGGGCGCAGCCCACCCAGCTTAACCAGTGAAGGTTCGGGGCTTAGGGAAGGTGCCCCTCGGCTCCAAAATACGGGGAAAGTCCCAAAAGCTTTGAGGGGGAGGGGGGCCGCTTCTCCTCCTGCCCCACCGTTCTCACGGCCCCCCTTCTCTAGAAGGCCCCAGGAGAGGGCGACTGCCCCTGACTACTCTTGGGGACCTTTGTCTTTAACATCAGAAACAAGAGTGATCTGGCGCTTCTGAGCGAGCCTCGGCCTCCCCCCATCAGGGGTCCATCAGCAGAGCCGAGCCGGTCCAGGGGCATCTTCCCTCTGGGCCCCTCAGTGACTCCCCTCCTCCTAGCCTGAGGAGCCAGCCTGGGTAGGGCCGGCCTTCCTTTGGATCCTGCCCTGCCTCCTCGCACACCTCAAGCCAGAAGGACTTTTGTCCTCTGAAGAAACTGAGTCAGAGCCAGTGACCTGCCCAGGGTTATTCAGCTACTCAGTGTCTGAGGCAGGATCTGAATTCAGGTCTCTCCGGGGACCCTCCTACCGCAGCCCCTCCTGGGGCTTTAGAATGGAGGGAACGTGGCGCCCTGGGTGGTCCCTCGGGCAGAAGGGGCGGCGCCTCTGCTTGGGCGGGCAGGCCGCAGGAGCCCACGTCCCGGGCAGCTTTTTGAAGTTTGCCAAGCATTCCCAGCCCTCCAGAGAGCGGGGCCTCCCTCCTGACTGGGGCCGAGACTGTGGGGGCGATTCCGGTTTCACTCCTTGCCTCCTCCTCCCAAACCCTTCCAGGGCACATGCCAGGCCTTTGTCTGGGCCCATCTCAAAGGCCGCCATCCGGCTGCAGGGGCAGGGCACGGGGGGCATGAGAAGGGTGCCAGTGGGGTTGTGTCTC
>JAJPUD010025485.1:0-17522 GCA_023553655.1 Myrmecobius fasciatus | reverse complement strand
ATCATCCAATTTATTCCCTAACCCCTTTTCCTCCAAACTCTAAGGGAGTTGGGTAAAGGAAAGGATTTAGCTTGATTGAAGGCTAGATATTTGCAAAAGGTAAAGGTGATGTGTTACATTCACTCTTTAATTGCCTTTTACCTTTGGCCAGGCTAGAAAGAGAGAAGAGAAAGATCTTGTTATCAGAGAGCTGGGGAATCCAATCAATCTGGAGAGCAAAGAGGGAGGCTAGAGTTTAACTAGGAGTTCTAGCTTCAATCCTCTTGCTTATTAGGGAAATTCTAAAGAGGAACTTGGAATGTAAAAGTCAAAGTTTGGAGTGAGCTTTAGGGAGTGGGCAGGCTCTTTCCAAGGGGCCCAAAAGGGTGAAGGGCCTGAAGTAGGGTGGATTTAATTTTGTGAATTTTATCATGAAGTCTGAATTCCCTGATTTGGAGCCAAGGCACATAAGGCCACCATCTCTGGAATCTTCTCAGTTAACTTTCCTCCTCTTGGCTTGTTGGAGACCTTGAGGGCTGGATGCCCTCTTTGTTCTCTCATTGTATTTCTCAAGTGACAGTATTCTCTCCACTGAACAGATCTCCCTCATTTGTTTTCCCTTGTGTACACTGAGAACAGAAAGGAACTTGGCTAGATGTGCTTGTGCAAGATGTATGTGTGTGTGAGCATTCAATGTAGGTATATGGACCATATGGGAACTTGATGACTTTGTACCAGGTTACAAAATCATAACAGGATTTAGAGCTGGAAGTAACTTGGGATATTTAATGCATCACACACACACCCTTTTTACAGAGATGGAAACTGAGTTTTACTTCTCACATGTTCAGCCCTTGGATATCCAGTTTCTTCTCTGATAAGTGTTGACTTCTGTCTTAGCCCAGGTGCTTAGCTCTGTTGTCACATAAAACACATCATTTGTGTGACCCTGTAGCGTTTCTTTCCTAATTTCTTGGAGGGTGGCCCAGAATGAGGTATGAGGAGCCTTCAGTGCAGTGGGGTAGGTGAGTGATAAGAGAAGTTTTAGTAAGGTCAGGAGTAAGGCCTACTAGACATCTGAGTTACTGGCTCCCTGGCCAGACAAGAGATGAGAAATAGTGAATAGAGTCCAAGAAGGAATATTCTTGGATGGGGGTGTGGCAGGCATTGGAGTGACAGAGACAAGTGACCTCATAGGCCTGAATAGTGGTTTTTTCACTTGGCCCCAAATTGTTGCTCCAGGTTATATTCACTAGGGAAGCTCCTTGACCTTTCCCAAGTCCTGTCTCCTAACATGGATAGCTGCTGTTTTAGCATATAACAACAGAAAGGAATGGTAGACTGGGGACTCTAGGAAGAGGGAGGTAGTCTGTCCAAAGGACAGAGATTGGACGGAGACTCCTTTCAGAGATCTCATTTTCTGGATATTGTTGACAGGGGCCACGTCCTAGTGTTTAAACTTCCCCCCAAGTGTGGGAAGAGAGACTGGATCATCAGTATTTCCTGCTTGATAATTTTTCTGGTTCCTCTAAAGAACCCCAAAATAGTTCAATAATTTATCACCATCATTAAGTACAATCTCGGTATCCAGAAAATCTTTCAGAATGGGAGTTCTTGAATGGGAACCTGGATTTTGGTGATTTGCTGGGAGAAAATGAAATAAGAGGAACACTTGTCTTGGACTTAGGAGGCATAGGCTTTGGTCTCAGTTTTGCCAGCCACCTCTACTTTTCTCCCTTTCTCCTTCTCGCCCCTGTCCCTGCTTTCCTCCCCTCCTCTTTCTCTTTTTCCTTCTTTCCTTCCCTCCCTCCCTCTCTTTCTTCCTTCCTTCTCTCCTTCCCTTCCTCCTTTCTTTCCCATCCTTCCTTCCTTTCTTCCTTCTTCTTTATGACCACTACACCTTTAACTTCAGCAGGATGGATAAGCTCAGCCAACTCTTTTCAAAGGTAAATGATTCCTTGGCTTGTAAACTTTCTAGCTATTTTCTGCTTAACAAAAGGGGTGAGATATTGAGGATTGATACTATGTGGATTTCTCTGACAGTGGATCTCTTTGTGGGCAGTTTGGTACAATGAAAAAAAATATTGGTTCTGGAGTTAGAGGAGTTGAGTTTAAATTGCACCAATAAGGCAAATCATCTGTAAAATGAGAGGATTGACTGGATGACCCATCAGGGGGGTCTTTTTCACTTTTAGGCCTACATACATACAAGAGTAAATCTTTCTATTTGTGGGTGAGTGTGTCTGTATACCTTTTGCAATATACATGTCTTAAGAGTATGAATCTTTTGCTGAGTGAAATGAGCAGAACCAGGAGATCATTATACACGGCAACAACAGTACTATATGACGATCAGTTCTGATGGACATGGCTCTCTTCAACAATGAAATGTTTCAAACCACCTCCAATTGTTCACTGAAGAAAGCCATATACACCCAGAGAGAGGGATGTGAAATGTGGACCACAACATAACATTCTCATACTCCTTGATTGATGTTTGCTTACATTGTGTTTCCTTTATCTGATATATCGTTTGTGTAGACAAGATTTTTCTTGCACAACAATGACAAGTTTGGAAATTTGTATACATATATTCGATTTACCAATATTTTAACATAATTAACATGTAGTGGATATCCTGCCATCTAGGGGAGGGGTGGGGAGTTGGGGGAAAAATTTGTAACGGAAAGCTATGTAAGGGTTATTGTTGAAGAATTACCCACACATATGGTTATGCAAATAAAATTAAAAAAAAAAGAGTATGAATCTTTGAATGGATGTTGGTGGTTTGGTGTAGGAGGGCCTAAGGACTGGTGGTTATAGCTCATTTACCCAGAACTAAGGGGAACCAGAGATTTCCTTTACCAAAAAAAAAAAAAAAAAAAAAGTTTCCCTAATGACCTTCCATTTTTCTTACATGATTTCTTTTTGTTGACTTTCCCCAGAGTCCTCCTCCTTGAAAGTAAGTAGGTTCTGAAAATACATGTATGCCTCATTCCACAGCTGTAATCCACCACCTTCAATACTGAGAGGTGGGAGGCCTGTTTCACATTCAGACACTTTGCTGGAGTTGTGACTGATCATATGATCAATATTTTTGAGTCTTTCAATAATGTTTACCTCTGTTGTGGCCATCCTATAAATTATCCCGTTTCTGTTTATTTTGGAGTCAGATTTCTCCTTCACACATACACCTGCTCCTCTCCCTTTCCCCCCCACACCAAGTAGCAAGACCAGGTGTGCTGCTGACCTGATAGGGTTTTTCTTTTCCCAGAATACATTGGGGCAGCAGCTCCAGGAGGTGGGGGGTAGGTGGTGGGGGTGAGTGGTTTTAGAAAGAAAAAACCAACTGAGTTCAGCAGGGAGAGAAACTGCTCTCCTTTCCATCATACCCCTCCCTGCCCTGCTCAAGTCAACTTGGGCTTAATGGACAAAATCCTTAGTAGCTGTTGATTTGCATTCTATTTACATAATCATTTGCATCTTATTCACTTAAAGTCAAAGTATCCAACCAGTTCCTTGCCCTTTAGTGACCCAGTCAGGCCCAGCCTGGAGAAAAAGAGTGACTAGCTCAGCCTCAATAGATTCAATCCTGAAAGAGATTTGAAGGTGATTCCTTACTGATCTTGTCCAGCCTGGCCCTTAGGTAAAGTTGAAGAGGGAGGAAGGGCCAACATGGCAGAGGAAAAAAAGCACAATCTGCATTTAGGGTCAGAAGACCTAGCTTCCAAACTTGGTTCACTCTAATCAGTGCAATGACCAACCAAAATTCCAGAGGGCCCAAGAAGAAATAAATTACCCACCCCCTGACAGAGAAGCGATGGACTCAGAGTACAGATGGAGACCTCATTAAGGTCAATTCAGGAATTTGTTTGACTTAACTAGGAATATTTGTCACAAAGGTTTGTTTTTTCTTCTCTCTTTGTTCAGTTAAGGGAGTGGGGAGGTGGGAGGCAAAGAAGATAAGTGCTTGTTAATTGAAAAAAGAAAATGAAAAAAAGAAAAAAAAGAAGTTCTGTTTTGTAACTCAGTACAACATCTCTTCACTGTTCCAGGTGACCTTGGACAGGTTCCTTCCCCTAGTTGGGCCTTAGCTTTCTTTTCTATAAAATGAGGAGGTGAATCTCTTGTCTTTTTCAGCTCTTAAAAATCTGATTCCATTAATTCAGACATTTTGTCTTGCTGCTTACTACATGATCTAGGACAAGTCAGTGTCTCTCTGGTCCTGTTTTCTCACCTATAAAATGAGAAGATTCTTAACTTTTTTTGTGTGTGTTACAAATCTCTTTGACAGTCTGGCAAAGCCTGTGGATCCCTTCTCAGAATAATGTTAAATTTTTTTTTAAATGCTAAATTTCAGTTAGAGATCAATGAAAATAAAGATATTTTTCCCCATCCAAGTTCCCAGGCACCCTGAAATCTATTTTTACCCCAGGTTAAAACCCTCTGGATTATAGGATTTTTAAGCAAGTGATTTCCTTTAGTCATCTGTTCCAATGTTGAATGCATTTCCCATGAGGAAGCTTTTCCTGCTCTTTCTAACCCTATTTCTTTTTTTTTTTTAAATTTAAATTTAAATTTTTTTAATTTTATTTGCATAACATATGTGTGGGTAATTCTTCAACAATAACCCTTACATAGCTTTCCGTTACAAATTTTTCCCCCTACTCCCCACCCCTACCCTAGATGGCAGGATATCCACTACATGTTAATTATGTTAAAATATTGGCAAATCGAATATATGTATACATATTTCCAAACTTGTCATTGTTGTGCAAGAAAAATCTTGTCTACACAAACGATATATCAGATAAAGGAAACACAATGTAAGCAAATATCAATCAAGGAGTATGAGAATGTTATGTTGTGGTCCACATTTCACATCCCTCTCTCTGGGTCTAACCCTATTTCTTTCTAACTCCATGCTGGCCCCTCATAGATTGGATCCTACCTGAGGATTCCAGAAGAGAAGCTCCAAGGAGAATCCAAATCCAGATAGCATAGAGGCTCTAGGCCAGAAGGGGGAGTCCCCTAGGATCCTGATGAAAGGCTACAGGAAAGGGGAGCCTATCAGTTGAAAGGACTTCAGCTTCTAATCAACCAGTAGATTCTATAATCCCATCTAAAATCTGATGATCTAATTTTATAATCAACGAAAAGATTTTAGGATATGCCACATCTTAATATGTTGTTATTGAAATGCTCTGGGGGCTTCAGGTGAGTTTCTTGAAGAAATGTCTGGAGCTCAGAGAAGTTCTCCTAGGTGACCTAGGAAGAGAAAGAGCTCTGAAGAGAATTAGGGACATTCCTCTACCTTCTGTCCAGAAGACTAGTTAGGAATCCTCCTAGTTAGATTATGATAAGGTGTGGCTTTGCTCCAGGTTGTAAATAATTATTTAGGCCTTTCACTTCCCCCTTAGGGTGGTCTTCTGGTTTATGATCCTCCTCTAGCCAGACTTTGCTGCTCTACTGTCCCCTTCACTTTTCCCCTGGCTTCTGGCTGTGACATCCAGGATTCTTTTGCCATGATGCCTCTCCCAACAACAGCTATCTTCTCTCAAACAATCAAGAGGTAAAAGACAGTCCCTTCCCTCAGTGAGCTTAGTACCTAATAGGAGATAATGTGCAAACAAAATAAATGCAAAACAAACTATAAATAGGATGAATAGGAAATAATTAAAAGAGGGAAAGCACTAGAATTAAGAGGGGTTGGGGAAGACTTCCCGTGAAAGACAGGATTTTAGTTGGGACTTAAAGGAAGTCCAGGAAGTCAGTAATCAGAGTAGAGGAAGAGCATTCCAGACGGGGTTGATAATCAGAAAGAATGTCTAGAGCTGAGAGATAGAATGTCTTGTTTATGAAACAGCCAGAAGGCTGGTTTCATTGGATCATAGAATATCCATTGGGAAGTAAATTGTAATAAGATTGAAAAGATAGGGGAGGGCTAGGTTGTTAAAGGCTTTGAATGTCAAACAGCATTTTGTATTTAACCCTGGAGACAAGAGGATGGCGGTGGAGTTTCCTGAGTAGGGAAATAACTTGATTGGACTTTTTTAGAAAAATGACTGTTGGCTGAATGAATGATGGGATTGGAATAGCTCCCCATTCTAATGGAGGCAGGTATACCCACCAGCAAGTTATTGCAATAGTCCAGGAATGAAGTGATGACTAGAGTGTTGGCAGTGTTAGCAGAAAGAAGGGCACATATTTGAGAGATGTTACAAAGTTGAAATGGGCAGGCCTTGTCAATAGCTTGCTTGGATATGGTGGGTTGAGAGAAAGTGAATAATCCAGCATGATTCCTAGGTTGTGAGACTGAGCAATGGGGAGGAAATGGTATTGTCTTCTACTGTAACAGCAAAGCTAGGAGGGGGAAAGGTGATATATCCTGTTTTGGACATAATGAGTTTAAGATATCTACTGAACATCCATTTTGAGATGTTTTGAAAGCAGTTAAAGATATGAGATTGGAAGTCAGTAGAAAAGTTAGGGCAGGAAAGGTAGATTGGAGAATGATCAGCATAGAGATAGTATTTAAATCCATGGAAGCTAATGAAATCAAGTGAAGTGAAGGGATTGAGAGCCACCAATATATGCTATTTCCTCTTCTGAAATGATTGCATTTGATTTGGTGCTCTCTCTCGCCTCCTTTCTTCCTTCTTTCTCAACAGAGTTTGCTCCAAATGGAATAATTCTATGTTATAGCTCAGGTGATTATCATACATCTTAATCTTTCAGAGTTGGAGGGAGCCTGAATCCAACTAATTCAATCCACACATGAGCACAAATTCCCTTGTCAACATCCATGACAAGTTGTCATCCAGTCTTTGCTTAGAGTCTAGGAATGATAGGGAGCTACCTCATAAAGTAGCCCATTGTACTTTAGGAGAGTTTTATTAAGAACTTTCTCCTTATATTGAACTAAATCTGCCTCTCTTACATTTCCTTCCTAATTCTGAGTAAGAAAAACAAGAAGACTTCCTTTCAACATTTGTAATACTAAGAACTCCAATATAAGGGAACTACTATGTTCTTCTCTCAGCTCTTTTTTCTCCAGGTGAAACAACCCCAGTTCCTTCAACTAATCCTTTAACACTGTTCTGATAATTTTTTTTTTTAGCTTGTCGCATTGTTTATGCCACATTTGAAAATTCAAGGCAAGAGGAAGAACAGAAGGCTAAGGTTAGAAGGGTTAACAATGAGTCACTGACAAAGGAAGGAGTGGATTGAAAGTAATGGATAAGCTGAGGGAGAAAGTGGCATGGCTTTTTGTAGGGTTTAGGAGAGGAACCTTTAAAACAAAAGAATTTCTCAATGACTGTTCAAAGCATCTTACAATGACTAAAAATTAACAGGGTAGATGTCAGTGAGACCTAGAATGAATTTTAAAGTTGGAAGGGACCCTAAGAGATCCAAACTCCTAATTTTTTTTCCAGATAGGGAAACTAAGGATTGGAGAGAAAGAAATAATTTCCTACAGGTGGCTTAGACAAAAAATGGCAAAGATAGTAGTAAAACTCAGGTTTTCTAACTCCCAGGACTTGAGTTCTTTCTATTTCACTGGGCATCATTTAGGAATCTCCAGGTCAAACCTTTCTAAGAAAATTGGAGAGTCATTGCCATCTCCCATTTCTATTTTGAACTTCACAAATACATCTGTGCTATTATTTTTGCCCGCAGAAGAGAGTTTTTTGGATGATAGAGCAGAGTCCTGCAGTTACTCCTCTCTTCCACTATTTGATGGATATGAGCCAAGGGTGCTCCCAGGAGTCATTTTCTTTCAATTCATTTGGGTTGGGTTCTCTGGCTCCCATGTAAATCAGTGACCCCTCCATTTCATTGTTTTATTGTGGCTAGTGTTCTCTTCACACCACACTACTTCTCTGTTGAGCTAAGGCAAAGCCTATTTGCTGCTAGTGCCCAGGGAAAGCAAGGCATGCTGAGGGGCTTGGACTGGTAGCATTTGTCTTGAAAAAAAAATCTGGAACCTTGGCTATGAAGTGAGAACTCTTTCCTGTATGCTTGGGGTTAGCCCCATCTCTCCTAGGGCATAGTATCTAGAGTTGGAAAGAAGCTTAAGATCAAGAGGTTATTCAATAATCTCATTTTGCTGATGAGGAAACAGGCCCAGAGTTAAGTGAGTAGCCTAGGTTAAACAGGTAAGTGAATGACAGATCCAAATCCTCTGACTCCAAATCTTTTACTTTCACCTGTTCAGATACCATTGATTATATTATTGTTATTTATTTTTGACAAGGCAATTTGAATTAAGTGATTTGTTCATGGTCAATATTAAGTCTGAGGCTGGATTTGAACTCAGGTTCTCCTGTCTCCAAGGTCAGTGCTCTTTGCAGATTGGGCCATCTAGCTTCCCCACTACTGGTTATTTTAGGCAATTAAATACCAGACCAATCTCATTCTTCTCAGATGCAACCATGCACCTTCCATATAGAATATTGTATTGCAATTATTTATGTGTGTGTCATATCTACTTCTACTAGACTGTCAGCTCCATGAAAACAGGGCCTATGTCTTTCCTAAACTTTGTGTGTGTAACCCAGGGCTGCTAGCTCTAAATACAGTGCACGCTTATCTGATCTGAATTAAATTGAGCAAATATTTATGAAGAGGTTCTGGATCAAATGACATATTTATAAAAAGAATTTAGCACATAGTGGGTGCTATATAAATATCTATTCTCTGCCCATTTCTCTTATATGAAAGATATGATACTACATGCTAATGATAAAAATTCTACTGCATATTGGAGACATGAAGTAAAATAATTCAGGGAGTTGGAGACCTGGATTCTAAACTTGACTGTGCCACTAATCAATTAGTTTCGTGACTTTGGGCAAACCAAAGTCTCTGCTTCCATCCTTTCCTGATCTGTAGGTGCTTTTAATGAATTATCCATTCATCTCACAAAATTTTTCCTAAGTAATTCCAAACTTGTCCTTTGCCATGGAAGACTGTGTTTTAAGCTTCAATATTCTTTGTGTTATTCTACATAACTTTGCAACATGGAACATGTTGGATCTCAATCAGGTAATTAAACAATAATCTTTATTAATTATCTTCTATGTGTTAGGTACTGTTCTAGATGCTAGGGATCCAAAGACAAAAATGAAACCATAACTATATGCAGATATGTACACATACACATATTTACCATATACATATGCACACATGTTTTATCATACACTTGTACATTCTATACATATATATAGCTTTCTAAAAGACATACATATACTCTAACTTTTATATGTATATACAAAATGTATTGGGGCAGCAAGATGGCAAATTGGACAGAATGCCAGGCCTAGAATCAGGATGACCTTTGTTCAAATCTGGACTTAGAAATTTATTAAATTTTTTGTTTGGCTGTTTGACTCTGGGTGTGTTATTTAACTCTGTTTGCCTCAGTTTCCTCACATGTAAAATAAGCTGAAAAGGGAAATGACAAACCACTCTGGTATCTTTGCTAAGAAAATCACACATGGAATCATGAAGAGTTGGACACAACTGAAATGGCTAAATGACAAACTAAATATATACAAACTAAAGACAAAGTAACTGGGGGGAAAGGCACAAGGAAGGAAGCACCTATAAAAAAGGTGGGTTTTTTTCCTAATTCCTAAGCAACTTTATTCCTTTTTTTAAAATTAAAGCTTTTTATTTACAAAACATATGCATAGGTAATTTTTCAACACTGACCCCTGCAAAACTTTCTGTTACAAATTTTTTCCCTCCTATCCCTCACCCCCTCCCCTAGATGGCTGGAAGTCTAATACATGTTAATTATGTTAAAATATTTGACAGATCGAGTATGTGTATATATATTTATACAGTTATCTTGCTGTATGGGAAAAAAAAAAAACCTGAGAAGGAAAACATAATGCAAGCAAACATCAATAGAGAGTGTGAAAATGCTATGTTGTGGTCCAGACTCAGATTCCCACAGTCCTCTCCCTGGGTGTATATGGCTTTCTTCATCACTGAACAACTGGAACTGGTTTGAAACATCTCATTATTGAAGAGAACCATGTCCATCAGAATTGATCATCATATAGTCTTATTGTTGCCGTGTATAATGATCTCCTGGTTCTGTTCATTTCACTCAGCATCAGTTCATGCAAGTCTCTCCAGGCCTCTCTGAAATCATCTTGTTGGTCGTTTTGTTTTTTTTTTTTTTTTTTTGGTTTGAGACAATTCTTTATTGCAGAGAGCCATGTCCATCAGAATTGATCATCATGTAATACTGTTGTTGCTGTGCCTGATGATCTCCTGGTTCTGCTCGTTTCACTCAGCATCAGTTCATGCAAGTCTCTCTAGGCCTCTCTGAAATCGTCCTGCTGGTCGTTTCTTACAGAACAATAATATTCCATAACATTCATATACCATAATTTATTCAGCCACTCTCCAATTGATGGTCATCCCTTCAGTTTCCAGTTTCTAGCCACTACAAAAAGGGCTGCCACAAACATTCTTGCACATGTGGGTCCCTTTCCCTCCTCTAAGATCTCTTTGGGATATAGGCCCAGTAGAAACACTGCTGGGTCAAAGGGTATGCACAGTTTGACAACTTTTTGAGCATAGCTCCAAATTGCTCTCCAGAATGGTTGGATCCGTTCACAGTTCCACCAACAATGTATTAGTGTCCCAGCCCTCCCACATCCCCTCCAACATTCATCGTTATCTTTTCCTGTCATTTTAGCCAATCTGACAGGTGTGTAGTGGTACCTCAGAGTTGTCTTAATTTGCATTTCTCTGATCAATAGTGATTTGGAGCAACTTTTCATATGACTAGAGATGGTTTTAATTTCATCATCTGAAAATTGTCTGTTCATATCCCTTGACCATTTATCTATTGAAGAGTGGCTTGAATTCTTATATATATGAGACAATTCTCTATATATTTTAGAAATGAGGCCTTTATCAGAACCATTGAATGTAAAGATGATTTCCCAATTAGATGCTTCCCTCCTAATCTTGTCTGCATTTGTTTTGTTTGTACAGAAACTTTTTAACTTAATATAGTCAAAATTATCCATCTGGTGTTCAATTAGGAGTTCCAAGTCTTCTTTGGACATAAATTTGTTCCACCTCCACAGGTCTGAGAGATAAACTATATTACGTTCCTCTAACTTGCTTACAAAGTCCCTCTTTATATCTAGATCATGAACCCATTTAGATCTTATCTTGGTATGTGGTGTTAAGTATGGGTCAAGCCCTAATTTCTTCCACACTAGTTTCCAATTTTCCCAGCAGTTTTTGCCAAATAGAGAGTATTTATCCCAAAAGCTGTGTTCTTTGGGTTTATCGAACACTAGATTGTTAAGGTTAATGCCTAGGTTGTCCTGATAACCTATCCTGTGCCACTGATCCACTGCTCTATTTCTTATCCAGTACCAAACGGTTTTGATGACCGCTGCTTTATAATATAGTTTTAGATCTGGTACAGCAAGGCCACCTTCATCTGCCTTTTTTTTCATTAATCCCCTTGAAATCCTTGACCTTTTGTTCTTCCAAATGAACTTTGCTACTATTTTTTCTAGATCTGTAAAATAATTTCTTGGGAGTTTGATTGGTATGGCACTAAATAAGTAGATTAGTTTGGGTAGTATTGTCATTTTTATTATGTTCGCTCTGCCTACCCATGAGCACTTAATATTATTCCAATTGATTAGGTCTGATTTTATTTGTGTGGAAAGTGTTTTGTAATTTAGTTCGTATAGTTTCTGACTTTTCCTTGGCAGATAGATTCCCAAATATTTGATCCTATCATCTGCTATTTGGAATGGAATTTCTTTTTGTATCTCCTGCTGCTGAACTTTGTTGGTAATACATAAAAATGCTGATGATTTATGTGGATTAATTTTGAATCCTGCAACTTTGCCAAAGTTGTGAATTGTTTCTAGTAGTTTTTTAGTTGAGTCTCTAGGGTTCTCTAAGTATACCATCATGTCATCTGCAAAGAGTGATAATTTGGTTTCTTCATTACCTACTCTGATTCCTTTTATCTCTTTTTCTTCTCTTATTGCTAAAGCTAACATTTCTAATACAATATTAAATAGTAATGGTGACAGTGGGCAGCCTTGTTTCACTCCTGATCTTATTGGGAATGGTTTTAGTTTGTCTCCATTACATATGATGCTTGCTGATGGTTTTAAATAGATGCTACTGATCATTTTAAGGAAAAGCCCATTTATTCCTATACTCTCTAGTGTTTTTAATAGGAAAGGGTGTTGGATTTTGTCAAAGGCTTTTTCTGCATCTATTGAGATAATCATATGGTTTTTGTTAATTTGGTTATTAATATAATTAATTATGCTGTTAGTTTTCCTAATATTGAACCAGCCCTGCATCCCTGGTATAAATCCTACTTGGTCATAGTGTACTATCCTGGGGATGACTTTCTGTAATCTCATTGCTAAAATCTTATTTAAAATTTTTGCATCAATATTCATTAGGGAAATTGGTCTATAGTTTTCTTTCTCTGTTTTTACCCTACCTGGTTTAGCTATCAGCACCATATCGGTCTCATAGAAGGATTCTGGCAGTATACCTTCTGTCCCTAATTTCTCAAATATTTTGTGTAGTATTGGAATTAATTGTTCTTTGAATGTTTGGTAGAATTCACATGTAAATCCATCTGGCCCTGGAGATTTTTTCTTAGGGAGTTGGTTAATGGCTTGTTCTATTTCTTTTTCTAATATGGGACTAGTTAAATAATTTATATCCTCTTCTGTTAACCTCGGCAATCTATATTTTTGTAGATATTCCTCCATTTCATTCAGATTTTCAAACTTACTGGCATAAAGTTGGGCAAAGTAACTCCTAATTATTGCTTTAATTTCCTCTTCATTGGAGGAAAGTTCTCCCTTATCATTATTGAGACTAACAATTTGATTTTCCTCTTTCCTTTTTCTTATCAAATTAACTAAAGGCTTATCTATTTTGTTAGTTTTTTCATAGAACCATTGTTGGTCGTTTCTTACAGAATAATAATATTCCATGACATTCATATACCATAATTTGTTCAGCCACTCTCCAATTGATGGGCATCAATTCAGTTTCCAGTTTCTAGCCACTACAAAAAGGGCTGCCACAAACATTTTTTGCACACGTGGTTTCCCTTTCCCTCCTTTAAGATCTCTTTGGGATATAAGCCCAATAGAAACACTGCTGAGTCAAAGGGTATGCACAGTTTGATAACTTTTTGATCATAGTTCCAAATTGCTCTCCAGAATGCTTGGATCCATTCACAGCTCCGCCAACAATGTATCAGTGCCCCATTTTTCCCACATCCCCTCCAACATTCCTCATTATCTTTTCCTGTCATTTTAGCCAATCTGACAGGTGTGTAGTGGTATCTCAGAGTTGTCTTAATTTGCATTTCTCTGATCAATAATGATTTGGAACACCAAAAAGGTGTTTTTTTTTTGGTAGACGACATTGAAGCAGTTTTGAATTTTTGAAGAATCAAGTTGTAGATAACTCAAAGATTACTGGTTAGTACAAGATACAATATAGCATCTCCTCTCTGGGTCACTGCCCCAACTAGGTGCTCATACTCACAGATTGGAGTTCCCAGAGGATGGTAGCTGCTACTATACTCCTCAAGATTCTAAAAGTCATCCTAAGAAGTTATCTATAATATGGTAGTTCCTGGGCCCCCACAGGTACACATCCTATTATAAATAAGAAACAGTTGAATTCCATTAGCTTTTAGAAAAGGGATTTACTGAGAAGGTAAAGTAAGAATAGTTGCTATTTAAATATTCTTCCCTTTCAAGGAACAGACTCTCTCCTTGCAACACACATAAGGTCTTTGTTGAGAGGAAACTCAAACTGAAAGCATAATGCTAGTGAGATGGACAGATAGAGAATACATGTAGCAAATACATATAGCACTTGCTGTTTCTTGGTTCAGAAAGCCCTTTTTCTTTTATGGCATCCTTATTAAATTCTCTTTTAGTGTAGTTCTCTGCTGGTTTCTAAGTGTTGGTTCCTTTTTAGAAAACTTTCTCTAAGGGTCATGCTTCTTGAAGCCACTTCAGGAAGATGATTCTTTCCATATCAATCTGCCGAAACCTTTATCATTGGTTGCTACTCTCTAACAGCCATGGTCATCACTTCTGGTCACTTGTGGGATGTTTGATAGAAACCCTACATCTCCCAGACTTATTTGGTTGCCTAGGGACTTCCATCTCAGAATACTCATTCCCTTAAGGTCAGAAAAGGATAACCACAAATAAACAGAAGAGCCATAAACTCACACTTTGTGGCCAGGTTTGGGGGGTGGTGAAGCTAGCTACCTCTCCCCTATATGTTAGCCTAAAACTTGCTTTATTCCTGGTTAATAAGGAACAAAGATCTAGAGGAGGGCAGGTTGTCCCTTTTGAATGCACATTTAGTTCCAGCTCAGCACCTCCTGAGTTATTCCAACTCTTCTGACAATTGGAAGACTTTTCTTCATCACATAATACTAATTCCTGATTCATCATGGCCTATAAGAAGCTCCCAAATTTCAGCATTTGGGATTGGAATGAAGAAGGGAATAGTTGTGCATGCTCTGTGTATGACTCATCAAGACACACAAAGCTGTACATCCATCCTCTGTTACATCAATAATAAACTGTGCAAGAAGATGATAATAAGAATGTATTTGATGAGGAAAGTAAGTGAGTTTCATGTTTTAAAAGGAAAGGGTAATATGATGAATGAGAATGGTTGGATGGTTGTAAAAACTTAGTACCCAGAAGAAAACCTAGAATAAGGCCTCCAACTACATTTGAGAGAAATTCTATGGTACCTATATGGAAGAATGTGGACAAAAATCCTCCAACAAGACATGAAGACAGCAGAAGCAGGCATAGTCAGACATCAAAGAAGCCAAGGTCATCCATTGTATCCTGGTCATCTCCAATCATTTTGATTTTTGTCTTGCCACTGAACTTACATGAGTTTGGAACAGAAAGTGAGGCTCATGATTTTGAACAACTCTGCTTCATTTAAATACAATTCACAATAAATAAAAACATCATCCTGTGATATAACTGGTTCTCTTTGAAAAAAAAAAACACAAGAACAATATTTCAGGTACAGAAGAAGGAGCACAGGGATGAATCTAATAAAATGAAATTCAATAGGAATAAATGGAAACTCATACTTGGATAGAAAAAAAATCAGTTTTACATGTACAAGATGGGGGATGCATGGTTAGGCAGTAGTTATTCTGAAAAAAGGCCTGGGAGGAGGGGGTTAGTGGACTATAAGTTCAATATGTAGGTTGTATGAAATGACATCCAAAAAAAGCTAATGCAATCTTGGTCTTCATTTAGAAAGGCATGATTTCCAGAAATTGGGAGGTGATAGCTGCAATGTACTCTTCTCTCTTTAGACTTCACCTGGAGTATGTATATTCATTTCACAATTTAAGAGCATTGATAACTTTAGAAAATACAGACAAATGAAGCCAAGATAGTGAAAGGGCCTTGAGGCCATATTATATAGGCATCATTTGAAGAAACTGATCATTTTTAGTCTTGAGAAGAGAAGACTCAGGTAGGACATGAGAACTACATTTAAGTATATGAAAAGCTCTCCTGTGGTTAAGAGATTATTAGACTTATTTTGTTTCATCCCAGAGGGCAAAAGCTAGGGATAGTAATGATATAGAAGTTACAAAGAGGCAGTAAAGTTCAGTATAAAAACAATAGTAATTATTAACTATCATTTATATAGAATTGTAAGTTTGCAAAGTGTTTGACATTCACTTTTGGGAGGGGGTGTGGAGGCAATGAATTTTATTATCTTGCCAAGGATCACACAGCTGGTGTCTGAAGTCAAATTTGAATGAAGGTCCTCCTGACCCCAGAGCCAGTGCTCAATTCACTTCACTGCTTAGCTGCTCCTGTTTATTTTTTTGATCCTCATAACAAACCTGTGAAGTAGGTAATATTTGGAAATTGAGTCTAAGCTAAATGATTTGCTCCTTCACACAGCTAGTAAGTGTCTTGATATAGGATTAAAATTCAGTGGATATTGTATCCACTGTACTACAGTTGTTTCACAATTAGAACTGTTCAAAAAGGAACAGATACCTAGAAAGATGAAAGGTTCTTGCGTTCCCCTCCTTTTATGTCTTTAAGTGGAAGCTCGATGACCACTTGGTAGGATTCCTTTTGTTTATGATTTGAACTAGAGGATTTCTAAGGTTCCTAACAATTCAAATTCTAGGATCCTGTTATACTCCAAAAGTGAACATCATAGAACATGCAAAACTTAGCCTTTACATAGCCTCCCATAAATTGTTCGTTTTTCCTTCAAAGTTCAACCCCCAACCCAGAACTCAAGTACCCAACCTGGGCCTCAGGCTTCTGATTGGTGAGTATTCACTTTATATTTCAAAACAATTCTTCCGCCTTTTCAGATCTAGAGAATAATAATCAAATCAATATTACCATTTCTAGGAAGGATGTGTCAACCAGTTTCTCAAGTGACTCATGTGACATCCTTCAGAAGTCCTTATCCAAAACATTTTTCTTTAGCTACCACTCCCCTACCTGTATTTTTTTCTCCCTCCTTAGAATGTAAACTTCTGGAGGGTAGGCAGTGTTTTGCTCTTTGTATTTGTATTCCTAGTGCTTGGCACAGAGAGTACATAGTAAATAAATTCTTTTTTCTTCTCTCCCTCCCTCCCTCCTTTCTTTCATACATTCCTGCCTTTCTTCCTTTCTGCCTTCCTTTCCACTGAAAGTGTTGAGGATTTTTTTCTAGATCTCTGGACATAATGTGGAGAGCAGTGCAACAAATAGGCCACCCATACCTCTTATCCACTAAAATCTAAGACCACCCCACCATCTTTTCCAATCATACATTTCTTTACGATACCTTGTAGTCTGTTTTGAACATGCTTTTTTTTTGGTCTGAATTTCATTGATATATTTCTCCGTTGACTTTTTTTTGAGGGGGGGCGTGGGGAAGGAAATGAACTCAGTAATTTTGATTCTCCAGAGATTTCGGTATTTCATTATTTGCATCCCTGGAAATAAATATTGGAATATGTGCTGTGTACTATGCTGGGCATTTGAGACATATATAAGATAAATAAGACCCAAAAATTGTACCTCGAGGAACCTTCCATCTCTTGTTTTCATCTATTCCCCCTTTGCCTTTAGGAAAATAAAGATGCTAATAATGGATAAGAAAACACATTTTAAAAGGACGACATGACTTGGACTAGAGCTCTGGGTTCAAATTCCAGCTTTGAAGCTTAGGAACTGATTGGACATATCTTTTCACGGCTTCATTTCCTTATCTGCAAAATGGTATGATTCTAACCTTATTAATTAGTAGTGAGGAAAACAGTGTTTTATACATATGAATTACTAAGTGATCTTTATGAAATTACCTGTGCTTCAGGTTGGTCTGCCTAGCGACACAGGAGGGGACAAACAGAGTGCTGGAGGGCTACCATCATTAGGCTAGTCACAAAATCTCCAGGCAAGCTAGAACCAGTTCAGGGAGGGGGCGGG
>JAJPUD010025484.1:0-12096 GCA_023553655.1 Myrmecobius fasciatus | reverse complement strand
CAGCTCTGACATCCTGAGTTCTAAGGGCCCTCCCAGCTCTGACATCCCATGTTCTGAAGGCCCTCCCAGCTCTGACATCCTGGGTCCTAACAGTAGTGTCAAGGCCAAATTGTATCCTTACTTGGCATTTGATGAATAATCTATTTGCATTCTTGCTATTGAAGTCTTGGGTTCTCTTCACAAAGGTTTGTTCATACCACTGTGTCCCTCTGAACAAAGGCACAAGAAATAACATAAAATGCTTTGTTGGGGTTGGGAGTACAACCAGCTTCCAAATGACCAGCTTGGAGCTGAGGATTTGAAATCTTTGTTTTAATATTCTATATTTGAGATTTCGACATCTTAAGTTTGTGATCAATTAAATTTCAAGCAGTGAACCTCCTGCACTGACTAATACACCTCAGAAGTGTCCTGGAGCCACCATCTCTTTCTCTCCCTATGAAGTCCCCCGTGAAGGGAAGAAGATGGAAGCAGGGAGACCAATTAGGAATCTCTTGCAATAGTACAGGTAAGAATCAAGGAGCTTCTGAACCATGGGGACGACTGGGACTGCAGAAAGGGATGGGCACACAATATATTGTGGATATAGAACTGGTAAAAGCTGGGAAAATGGCTAGAGGGGAGGGGGGAAGGAGAGGAAAGAGCTGATGACTTAGGGTATGAACTGGGTGACTGGAAGGACGGTAGGACCTTTAAAAGGAGAAGGTTTGGGAATAAAATAGTAGAAAGAACCCTGAAGACCTAGAGTTTTAATCCTGTCTGACTCTAATTACTTCTATGATTCTGAACAAATTATTTAAACTATTTCTTTTTTCCCCCTGAGGCAATTGGGGTTAAGTGACTTGCCCAGGGTCACACAGCTAGGAAATGTTAAGTGTCTGAGGTCAAATTAGAACTCAGGTCTTCCTGACCTCAGGGCTGGTGCTCTATCCACTGCGCCCCCTAGCTGCCCCTTCTTATGTGTAAAAACGAGTTGGACTAGATGATCCCTTCCAGCTTTCAACGGACAACCTGCAAACACATGGGGCAGAACGACTGGGTCCTCCTTTACCTTCTATTCAGCTTTGTTATGCTGGTTAATATATTCAGGCAAAATACATGGCGGGTGTAGAGGGAGCTTGAGTGGGAAGTGGTCCACTTGGACCTACCTCTCATTCTCCGTTTCCATTCTCCTAGACCCCGTTTCCCTCCCCCACAGACCCCTGTCCATCTATTCCCAAGGCTTCCATAGGGCAGCTTCTGACCCGACATTCCTTCCACTTCTTGTGTCGTTGTTGAAGATTGTCATATTCACTAAGGCATCGCAAGGGGAATAAAGCACTTTGGAAGTTAAAGGAGTACCCGAGAGCTCAGATCACGTCCCTTAGAGACTGTCCTGAGAGTGCACGCCTAGACTGAGTACTAGCAGGGATGATTGAGGCCGACTCTTTCATTTTACAGATGAGGAAACTGAGGCAGATAGAAGTAAGAATGACTTTCCCAGGATCCCACAGCAAGTGCCTGAGGCTGGATTTGAACTCGGATCCTCCGATTCTAAGCCTCAGTCTGTAAGATCACTGGTTTAGAGTTGCAAGGGATCTCAGGGGTCATTGAATCCTGTTTCAGATGAGAAAATGAGGAGGAGGGAGGTCGAGGGATTATGGGAAGAGACAGGTTTTACACTTAAGTCAGTCTCTGATCCCACACCGGAACACTGACCATCGTTTGGCTCTGGGCAAGTGTTGTTGTTCTCAGGAAGGGCTTGGAGTTGTTTCCAAGCCCGAAAGAAACAAATTTCCCAGGGGGGAAGGGAGAAATGAATCGGAAGTGGTTGGCTGGGGGGGGGGGGGCGCGGCAACCCCTGGGAACCCAGGCTCTTTTTTTTTTTTCCGAGGAGAAAGCAGATCTTGGGATGGGGCTAGAATGGGAGAGAGCATGAGCATGGGTCCCTCCGGGCTGGCCAGGAGGGGGCGCTCTAGCATGGCACCGCCCATTCTCAATGGTCTCGGGAGCTTTGAAGGGGGAGGTGGAAAAGAAGGCAGGGACCTAGCTAGTTCCGGTCCGAACCGGAAGCACGTGACCCGCGCGGTGGTTGCCGTGGGAACGGGCGCTGTTTACACGCCGCTCTGTGTTGTGGCCGGAGACGGCGGATGGAGCTGGGGCGAGGTGAGAGTCATCGCAGCCCCCGCCCCTGGGGTCCTCGGGACCCTCGGACCCGGAGCCCCTGTCCCTCTCCTTCCCGGTCCCGGGACCCGCCCCCTACCCTGTAGACTGAGCCCGGCTCTGTCACGGAGACCTTGGCGAGCCCATTTTCCAGAAGGGGAAACTGAGGTCTCTCATCCAGCACCATCTACCTATCCCTCTAACCCCCGCCGTGTAAAAACACCTGCAGCCCTAGGTGTGGACGGCCTCGGATTTCAAACGCTTTAAAAGTCACACATAGCTCTGTCCCTGTTGACAGTGAGAGAGGCTGTGGGGTGGAATAGTCAGGAAGACCTGAGTTCAAATGCTACCTCTGTGACCGCCTGCTGTGTGACCCAGAGCCGATCACTTAACTTCCTTGAACCTCAAGCCCCATTCTGAGATTGCGAAGTACAGGCGAGCCGTCGCTCTGCAATGGGGGAGGGAGTCCCCGCGTCAGGAGTCTCCTACACTGATGAAATCACAGGCCCAGAACTTCTCCCCAAGTAGCCTCTGAGCCATATATTCCCGTGCTGCAGTTGAGTTTTAGCTTCCTTTGTTGCAAGGTTTTAGTTTTACTTTAACTTCCTTTAATTGCAAAGTTTTGACTTCAGCTTCCATTATTGCAAGGTTTTGGCTTTTACTTTAGCTCCTTTTAGATGCAGGTTTTCTTCAGACCTCAGTTTCCTTCTTTGTAAAGGAAGGCTTGGGACTAACTAACCCTTCAAGTTCTTTTTCAGTGCTAAAAATCTTATGATCCGAAGCAGATTCAGGAAAGGGACAGAGATAGGGCACAGACTTTGGGCAGGTGCTGTGCTTCAGAGACCCCTGCCCCAAGGGTAGGGCACCTCCCAGCCACAAAGGACCTGGGAGTTTTCTGGTCCAATGCAAACAGAGGATTCTCCCTAAAAGGTCCCTTCTTGAATTCGTCCAAGAAGAGGAAACCCAGCATTTCTTGAGCAGATCCATTCTGCTTTGGAACTACTCCCATCATTAGGAAGTTTGTCCCACCTTCTTGCATATTCAGACTTTTCTCCATATCACAGATCTTCAGGTTCTTGAAGGCAGCTCCCATGTCTTCTCTTTTCCAGGTGTTTCCCCTCCTCCTTATCAGAATTTTAGACAGATCTGAAAGAGGCCTTGGAAAGCACTTAATTTAGCTTTACCCCTAGCCCTCAATCTGACAGACAAGGAAACTGAGTCCCGGAGAAAGGTGTAGTCTTAGGCCGGAACAGGGGCACTGTTTGGTTGAAAGCTTTGGATCCAGGGCTTTGTGGGCTGGGACTTGTTTGGTAGTTCAGCCAGGATTTCAAAGCAAGAGTGAGTGAATGAGTGTTAGCACTCCTAGTTCGTTTTCAGAGTGGTAAATGAGCCAACCCAAAATTTAGGATTACTGCTGTGTTGAACAGTTCTCACATTCAGAGGAGGCTTGGGAAAGAGCCCTGGGCTGGATGCTAACCGGTTCTTTTTCATAGCTATTCCACTAACTGACTTAACTAGTCCCTTGGGCGTCTGTTTCTTCCTCTGTAAGATGAGGGAGTTGAATTCAATTATCTTTGTTCCTATCTAACTGGAACTTTTTTTTTTTTAAGCTCCCTTCCCACTCCGACATTCTGTGAATCTAAGTTTCCTCTTCTATCTAACCTACATCTTTCTTACTGCTGTTCAAACCCCCTTTCTCCAGGGAGAACTCCTGTGAAAGACAGTGGATTGAGATTTCCTTTTGTGCCCCAGAATGGGTTAAACAACCCCTGCAATCTCCTCTTTTTGCAGATAAAATTTTCCCAAATCCCTTTTTTCATCGTTTCTTCATTTGGTGATATGGTCCAGTTTTCCCATATCCCTTTTAAAATGGGCGGCTTCCTACAGATGAGCCACCCTTGTCATAAAGGTAGCAGGTCATAAAAAAACTGGGAAGAGAACGACAGTGTCTGAGTTCTCAGGCTAGCTGCCCTGTATCTGTGGGTTCTGCTCAGTAGTCCCCCGTGAGCCGATCCGAAACATTTAGAGACCAACTTCTAGCCATGTCCTCCCATGTGTGTGGTTATGTTTAGGTTTTCCTGTCTCGACCCTGGGTGAAGTGAATTGTAAATAGAATGTAGTTTGTATGTAATTCCCCAAATTAATATTTGGGGAAATGGTGCTGTGGAAAGAGCCCTGGATTTGGAGTTAAAAGCCCAGGCTTTGCCACTTCCCCGCTGTGGGACTGGTCAGGTCACTTCTTGCCTCTTGGTGTATCTGTGGAAGGAGGAAGTGGAGCAGGGGGTAGCAGAAGTGCCTTCCAACTAGAGGGGCTTCTTGCTCTCCTCCCTTCTCTTCCTCCCCCATCTGTTGCAGCAGATCTCTCTAGACCCAAAAAGTACATAACTGCCCTTTTCATAACTCCCTGGAAACAGGCTTGTCAGTGTTTGTGTGCCCATGGCTGACGAGCCTCTAGTGCGAGGCTCTGGTGTTTAAGTAAACAGGCCACTTGCCGATTCGGTGGCAGCTTGATAGGTGCCCACGCCCAGATCCCGTAGAGTGGCTGGGTGTTGAAAGCCTGCCAGGCCTTGATGTTTTGAAATGAGTTGGGCAAGAATAATAAACAGTGGCTGGGGACGCCTTCCTTTGCCCAAGCAATGGAAAAACAACAAAACAAAACAAAAAAAGAAACCCAACAGTAGCAGAGGCCCGGAGCGCCAAGGTGTGATGGCTTGGATCTTGAAACACCTGGTTTCCTCCCTCTTGCCAGTCCGATGGATGCCACGGAAAGTTGGTGTTCCCTCCAAGTAACAGATGGTCGCTGAAGGCAGGAGGCGGCGGCGGGAGATTATGAAAGAAGGTTAGATGAAGCTGTTTTACCTGAAGGAGGTGTTAGTCTCTAAATAACTATGAGTGGGCTTCAGCATTAGTCACCGTGGGGCTCTGGCTCGGAGGGGGCTCTCTGTCATGTTATCTTATGACCAGGGTGTCTTGAATAAGACACCCCCTGACGAAAGCTAATTACAGAACACCGAAAAGGTATGGCAAGTACATAATCACATCCCACTGTTAAAAATACTCCAGGGCAGGGATGTGGGTATGCATGAGTTTTCCTTGTCAAAGTTATTAACGAAGAGGTTTCTAAGTCACCAAACTCCTTGACAGTGAAACCTCCGAGCGGCAGGAGTGGGAGGTTCGAGCCAAGCCTCTGATCATCCAGCAGGAGCTGCAGCAAACTAATAGCCATGACAGAAAACCAGAAAAGTGTCAGCTTCCCCAGTTACAGAACTTATATTTAACACAGCTACACAGCAGCCCTGACCCTCCAAAGCCGCCCTGAGAATGAGTGGGAAGCTCTCAAACTCAGATGGAAGTACTTTGGCAAACTAAAACTTAGAGACAAAGAAAGAAGCCCAAATCCCCCAAACCGCCTGTGGTTGACTGTGTGAGAGATAAGGTAATGGATGGGAGAGGTCCGAAGCAGGCCGGGTCATTGCCAGTAGGGGAGTTCTCTTGTAGCTGGATGGTGTGGGAAAGGCTGGAAAAAGAAGCTGGGAGTAAATTGGAGCAGCCGGGGGAGCTCTTCTGCTTGTCCAGAAATCAGAGATGTACACGAAGCCTCTGGATTAGGAGTTAGGAGATGGGGTCGAGTCCCGGCTCAGGCCTTCTACAGCTAAGCGAGCATAGTTGGGACATCCTTTCAGAGATTTAAACTTGCCTTATCTGTAAATAGGTGAAATAATCCTGCTTCCAGAGTTGTGACCACCCAATGAGGTTATGATAATAAACACTCATATTGTGTTGTAGGATTCACAGCTCGGTGGTATTATTCATCTCAGAGCTGAGGACATTAGGACTGGGAGAGTTAAGTGACCGGCCCCAGACTCCATGTAGAGAGCTGGGGGTTGCTCCCTGTTACCAGACCCTTTTCCCATTTGAGGTGTGGCTCTTTCCCTTGCACTATGTATGGAAAAGTCTTTGTAAATCTAGAATGAATGGATTTGAACTTGCTATTCACTCTATGTGGGAGCTTTGCCGAGGGGACATGGAGGATAGCTTTGGGATGTGAGAGTGGCTCAGTGTGTGTTACTGATCACAGGCTTAGGCTTAAACTCCAGTCCTCTGGTAGCCAGAGAGGGCACACTCAGGTGTGTTAGCCAGGGGCTTGGGAAGGTGAGTAGAACCAGATTCTGTTCCTCCCATAGGCTGTTGTCCAGGCCAGATATCTGAAGAGCTGTGCTTACATCTCTGTTGGTGGGCAGGCTACAGGGCACCTGGAGAGGAAGGGGGGGTGAGGGGATTGGTCAAAGCAGTGAGAGCCAGGAGGAACTGAGAGTTGGCAGGGTCTTCAAGTGCCTGAAGACTGTGACTTGGAAGTGGGCAAAGATGGCTCTGTCTGCTTGGCCCTAGAGAACAGAACTCGGAGCAGGAGGGGAAAGTTAGGAGGTCACTTCCAGTGCTCCATAAGCAATGGCCTTTCCAAAGGAGAATGAGCTACCTTCTCAGATCCTTAATAGTCACCTGGACAATGCTGAGGGTGAGTGGAGATTGGAGCGGGACGCAGCGACCTCAGAAGGACACTCTGAGACAGCAGGGGGGATTTGGAAGGGTTCTCTGCTTGCCCCTCCCTGGTTCTGACCTCGAGCTGATCCACCCCAGAAGTCCCTTCACTTCTCTTAATTTCAATCAACAAGTGTTAATTAAGTCAAAAAGCATTGATTAAGCTTTTCAGTTATATCACAGGGTTTTAATAAGGAAAGTGAACCAACCTTAAATAGCTCTATACTAATAGTTCATACATCTATATAGCTCTTTGCCATTCACTTTATAATTCTCTCATTTGATTCTCACAACCACCCTGGGGGGAGGGGGAGGTGCCATGATTATTATCCCCATTTTACAGATGAGGAAGTTGAGGTAACAGGCTAAGGGACTAAGTCTTACAGCTGTTGATGTCTGAGATCAGGACTTCCTGACTCGAGACCCACTCTGCTTACTTTTAACTGGGCATTTTATTCACATTAACTCTGTGCATTTTGCCGCCAGCTGCCTAACACAGGAGATCTTACCCTAACACAGACCAATTATGATTAGTGCTGATGGTGAGCAGGAGGTGGAGATACTGAGGAAAGTCTTTTGAATGGGAGAGAGAGAGAGAGATTAAGACTTGGAGAGTGTTTCAGCCCCTATTAGGCTTCTCAGGGGAAGAAGGAAACAAGGGCAGGCAGGAAATGCTCTGAGGGGCATGGAGAAGGGTTGGAGTGCTGCTGCCCCATCAAGATCATTGGGTCCTGATCCATGATAGTGGAAATAAAGGAGGAGATCAGGTGCTGACAGAAATCAGCCATTGAAGGTTAGAATGAGAAGGGGCCTTGGAAAGAATTATCAGATATCTTCTAGTCTCCTCCCTCCACATTTTCAAAGGTTAAGTATAAAGAGACAGGGCTAAGATGACTTGGTAATTTATTGGCCAGTCAGGTTGCCCATAGTGATAGTAAACGAATTAGTGACTCCAGCCCTCTGAGAGCCGGGCTTTAAATTCCCTGAAGTCACTCATGGTCTACAGACCAATATCTCTTTCAGGTGGGAGAGTGCTATTCATCCTGCCTAAAAAACCCTCTGGAACTCCTTAGTGAGGCACTATGCACATGAAGTGATAGTGGGGACAAACTGAGAAAATGGAGGCACAGAGATGTTAAAACTACCTGGAAAAGGTGAAGAGGGAGAAAGGAGGGAAGGAAAAAATGGAGGAGTGGGAGTGCTGATAGATTTGGGGATTGAGGAAGGAATCTGAGAGAGGAGAGATTGAGGGAGGGGGCTGCAGGAAAGCCGATTGGATGGACACATCCCCTGGAATTTGGGCTTAGCCGGAGTTCTGGGCTCCAGGGGCTGCCTCTGCACCTATTTTATGCATTTAAAATGATTCTTGTTATCCTCAGCCCTTGGAGAGGAAGTGAGCGGGACTTCCATAATCAATAGCCTAAAGGTGTCAAAATGACCATGTCCCTCGTTTGAAAAATGCAGTGGCTGGAGGTGCTCTTGAGCTGCCTTGTGTGCAAGCTCTTCCTGTCCATGAACCAGAAAGGACAGCCTTGCAGCCCCCGAGCCCCGGCAGCCTCAGCTCCTGAAGGGGATCCCTGCCTGGGAGCTGGGAAAGGGGGGGCAGCATCCTGTAATACTCTAGGGCTGCAGGAGGAGCCGGGAGCTCACTGAGTGCTTTACAGAGGGAGCCGGCGGCCGAGAGAAGGGCAGGAAGGTGGCCGGGTGGCAGGCCTGGGACCCCAACGCAGATGATCTGCCTCCTGCTGTTGCGGGATGTGGGGACGCACACTCTGCATTTGAAGCTGATCCCAGCTGCTTCCATCCTGAGTGATCTGGACAAATCCCTTTTCCCCTGTGGACCTCCAGTTCTTCCATAAACTGGAAGCTCCAAAGCCCCGAGGCTGTGCCCCTCATCGGTGACTTGTTTCTAATTTGTCACAGGTGCCTGGAGAAGCAATGGCCACGGAAGCACCTCTGAACATAGCCCCATCTGAATGCAGCCCTGCTCTGGACCCAGAAGCAGCTTTCTTTTGGCAGCCAAGCCCTGGCAAAATGCACGTCACGAGGCCCAAGTCTGCCAAGGGACGCACACGAACAAATCTGAACTACTCCCATAGTTCGGAGTCCTCCTCTTACCGCAAGCCTCCTTCTCCAGCTCCTGTCATTCCCTGCGAAGTGCCCGGCAGCCAGAAGTCAGTGGGCTCCACTCCCAAGCCTCCCAACCAGGGAATCCCTGATGAGATCCCCGAGCTGCTCCAGCAGGTCCCCGTAGGGTCCTCTTCCTCTCTCAACAAGTACCGGGTGCTCCCTTCCATTAACAAAAAGAACTTGGAAGAGGGGGCTGTGGAGACGGTGGCCAAGCAGGCCGGCACTCTCAAACTGGGCAGCTTGCAGGAGCTCAAGGCCTTTTGCCGGGAGGAGGCCCGCAGCGGGAAGTCGAGGGAGGGGTGTCTGCGAGCTGCCGCCCCTCCCCTGGAGAGCAAGCCCTGCAACAGAACCAAAGAACGCAGCTTATCGAAGGCCGGGAACCTGGACGAGCCATCCGACGGGGAGCCCCGGCTGCTGCTGGCCGTCCGCTCTCCTTCGGGACAGAGGTTCGTTCGACATTTCAGGCCGACCGACAACCTGCGGACGGTGGTGGCGGTGGCCGAGCAGAAGAACCTGACGACGTATCACCACTGTAGCATCGAAACCATGGAGGTTCCCAGGAGGAGCTTCTCTGACCTCAGTAAGTCCTTGGAAGAGTGCAGGATCCCTCACAAGTCCGTGCTGGGCATCCTCCAGGAAGAGCGGGAGGGCCAGCCCTGAGGCCCCCCACGGCTTGCCGGCCTCCTGCTCCTCCCAGCACTGTGGACTTGTCAGCCATGGAGGTCCCAGGAAGTAAACGGGCCTGGAGTTCTCAGCACTTCTGTCTCCAGAGAGCCTCCTTTTGCAGTAGTAAGATGTGTATATAAGTTGAGTGTGTTGAAAGACACCTTTCCAATTCTTTCTAAGCCTTTCGTCCATCTCAGAGGTGAGCGGGCAACTTAACGAGCTGTTCATGGAACAGGGGCTTCCAGGTCCTGTTCTCCCCTGGCCCCCCTCCAGGGGCAGGCCTCTTGGGAGTGCCCCTTTGGAGCCTGCCTCGCCTGTCTGCAGATGGCTGTGGGAATCCTTCCTCTCCAGGGGAAATCCTGCTTGTTATGGGAGGAGGTCAGAGAGAGGACTCACTCTTCTCCTTGAGCCTCGCATCCCAAGCATTCACACACAAGGACACAAAGCAAGCTGCTTTTTAGCTGAGAATTCCCAGATCTGGGCCCCTTCTTGGGCAGCTGCTCTTTGGAGGCAGGGTCCCTTTTAAAAGCTAGTGGGTTCCTTTGCTGGGATGCCTCTTCTTTATTCCCATTGCTTTCCTCCATTACCTTCCTTCAGAGGAATGGGATGGAACCGGCTCCTTCTCTAGCGCTTGTAGCCTCTAACCCACTCGCAGCCTCGATGGTCCCACCTGCCCAGTGTTTCCATTTAAGCAGGACGCCTCTTGGAACTGCTCCGTTTGGTTCTCTCCTTTCCTGAGAGAGGGGAGGTTAAGCCATGGTGCATGTGCTAAAAACTGGTCTCTAGACTTCTGGGTGGGCAGAAGGGCGTTCACTCCCTCTGCTCAGGAGCAGGATTTGAGACTGGAGGAGGGTCTTGTTTCCATAACTACCCAAACAAAATGATGAATACGGACAGTTTGCCAAAGCCTTTTGTATTATTATAACTTCCCTTTAAACCCCACCAGTTCTTTGGACCCTGTTCATGGCCAAACCTCTGTGGGCAGGGGGTGTTGGGGCCCAGCTGCCATGTTCCCACCCAGAGAGCCGTTCTGAAACTAGGAAAGGGGGCGGTTCTCCCCCCTTCTTCTCCCTTCCCAGTTAGCCTCAGTGCTCACCGGCGGGTGACTCTGTTGAAGAGGCAGGGGCCCAGCCACAAGACGGCTTAGGAGCCCTCCAATGCAGCCAGCTCGGCACGCTGCACCTTGCACCAGATAAGGGACGGAGCCCGGCAGAGTGACAGAGGCTCACGGTTAGAGCTCTTGGATGCAGAAGATAACTTTTCTTCTCCTTAGCCGCACTCCAAGTAAAGCCCGGACTTGTCTTCGGAAGGCTGGACTGTGGGGTGGCAGTCCGTCCCAGAACAAGCTATTCCAGAGCTTTGCAGGACAGTTCTTCACCTGGCCCGACCTGGCGAGCCGCTCCATCGCAGGGAGATGTGGGCTTGAGCCTCCTGGACCCTGGCCAGGCCGGCGTGCTTGGGCCTTCTCTTCTACTACCTCCCCGGGGAGGTGTGGGCCAAGTAATGCCGGCAGCCCCTGGCTCTGGCTCCCAGAGACCAGGCCTCACTTGGCCCCCGAGGGATCAGACACTTCCTTCTGCTGGGCGACGGCGTCACACCTGTCCAGTGGTAAGAACAAAGTCCCGCCAGAAAGCTCCGGCCAAGTGGAGGGACAGTGCTGACTGGCAACATCCCCCCGGACAGAATGCAGACAGCCCTTCCCCAGGCGTGCTGGAGATGTGTTTGTGTAGTCATGGTGGAACCATTCAATAAACTTTTTAAAAATTTTAAACATAAAGTGATGTGACTCACTGTCAAATTTCCTGCGTGAACTGGAGGGCAGGGAGAAGGCCGTGTTGTATTAGCCTGTCGGGCATCCAGGGCTCTGAGGTGGGCTTGGCGCTAGCCGAGTCCCCCAGCTGTCTACAGTCCCTTGTTTTTGGATCAGCCGGATGCCAGTCTGTTAATGGGATCCCCCACCCCAGCACAGACACATATTCTGGACTAGGACTTGCTTTTCAAAGCAGATGGAAAAAGCTTTGGGGGATTAAAAAGTTTCTGCTGAATCTTCCCCCATCATTCTGAGTTCTGGCACTGACTGTGAAGCTGGAGGACTGGTCTGAAACTCTGCTTCCTTCTGCTTGTAGCTGTGTGACCTTGGCCCTTCTCCCATGAAGTGAGGGGGGGCTGGATGAGCTGACCTCTAAGGTCCCCTGAGGTGCTCAGGCTGGTGTGAGCCAGGGTGAGCCATGTCAGAGTTAGCAGCCAGGGTTTTTCCTTGTCGGTCACTGACTGCATAATGTTCCCAGGGCTTGGTGGGAACAAAGTCAGAACCCCAAGGGGGTCAGCAAGCATCTATGGAGCACTTACTGTGTGCCAGGATGGCAGGGAAACTTAGCTGTGGGTTGCTGCTGTGTTGGACTAGATAGCTCCCGCTTCCATAAAGGCCTTGGGTTTACCCAGCAACCCTTGGAGCCTGACCTGGGGCAAGGGAAGAGCCTTGCATGGCTAGTAAGTATCAGAGCTGGGATTCATCCTCGGGTGCCAAAGCAAGTGGGCTTCAGCTGGGTAGAGACGAGAGCTTGCTACTCGCTTCTCCAGTCGGACCGGAGACTAACCGAGGGGAGGCCGGGCTGAGCC
>JAJPUD010025483.1:0-17523 GCA_023553655.1 Myrmecobius fasciatus | reverse complement strand
TACACCTAGTGAACATGACTGGATCTGGTTGAATACCAGGTTCAAAGCTTTTATAACTGATGGTAACATAAAGGCCACATTAATCTGGGTGTTTAATTTGTCAAGGAAGAAGATACAATTATCAATGGTGGTATCATTCTGTTCAAGCTCCTACACAGTGCCCTGCAAGTTCATCAGGCATTGAAGATCAATTCTAGCTTGTCTGCTTTCCACTCCCTATGGCATTATAATTGTCTCAGCTCCAGTATGTAAGAAATTACTGATGATAGCTAAAATTGATGAGTGCTGCCCGTCTACTAGGGACTATATTGCTAGTTTCTGAAACTTTTCAGGAACCCCTTCTGATAGCATGTTTAAAACTCACCCTAGATCTGTGAATAGAGACTGTTCTCACTAAATCCACCTATCAGAAATTAACCATTTTGTGGATTCATGATCTAGGCATAAAGAATGATATTATAAACAAATTAGAACAATGTAGGATGGTTTACCTCTCAGACCTGTGGAGGGGGAAGGAATTTGTGACCAAAGAAGAACTAGAGGTCATCATTAATCACAAAATAGACAAGTTTGAGTATATCAAGTTAAAAAGTTTTTGTACAAACAAAATGAATGTGGACAAGATTAGAAGGGTAGCAGTAAACTGGGAAAATATTTTTACATCCAAAGGTTCTGATAAAGGCCTCATTTCTAAAATATATAGAGAATTGACTCAAATATATAAGAATTCAAGCCATTCTCCAATTGATAAATGGTCAAAAGATATGAACAGACAATTTTCAGACGAAGAAATTGAAACTATTTCTGGTCACATGAAAAGGTGCTCCAAGTCACTATTGATCAGAGAAATGCAAATTAAGACAACTCTGAGATACCACTACACACCTGTCAGATTGGCTAAAATGACAGGAAATGATAATGATAATTGTTGGAGGGGATGTGGGAAAACTGGGACACTGATACATTGTTGGTGGAACTGTGAACAGATCCAACCATTCTGGAGAGCAATTTGGAAGTATGCTCAAAAAGTTATCAAACTGTGCATAGCATTTGACCCAGCAGTGTTTCTACTGGGCTTATATCCCAAAGAGATTTTAAAGGAGGGAAAGGGACCCACGTGTGCAAAAATGTTTGTGGCAGCCCTTTTTGTAGTGGCAAGAAACTGGAAATTGAAAGGATGCCCATCAATTGGAGAATGGCTGAATAAATTATGGTATATGAATGTTATGGAATATTATTGTTCTGTAAGAAACGACCAACAGGAGGATTTCAGAGAGGCCTGGAGAGACTTGCATGAACTGATGCTGAGTGAAATCAGCAGAACCAGGAGAACATTATACACAGCAACAGGACTATATGATGATCAATTTTGATGGACATGGTTCTCTTCAACAATGAGGTGATTCAAACCAGTTCCTATTGTTCAGCGATGAAGATAGTCATATACATCCATAGAGAGGCCTGTGGGAACTGAGTGTGAACCACAACACAGCATTTTAACACTTTCTGTGAATATTTCCATGCATTTTGTTTTCCTTCTTAGGTTGTTTTTTTTTCTTCTTCTCTTTCTAGATCTGATGTTTCTTGTGCAGTAAGATAACTGTATAGATATGTATACATGTATTGTATTTGTCATATAATTTATCCTATTTAGCATGTATTAGATTACCTGTCATCTAGGGGTGGGGAGTGGGGGGAAGGAGGGGAAAAGCTTGGGAAAAAAAGTTTTTGCAAAGGTCAATGTAGAAAAATCACTCATATGTTTTGTAAATAAAAAGCTTTATAAAAAAAAAAGAAAAGAAAAAAAAAGAAAAAAGCTCATGATCTATGGCTTTAGCCATAGAATATATTTAGCACAGAATATATCAATACTGGAGTAACTTTTTTTTTGGAGAACTTGTCCTATGAGTTGGACAGGACCCTCAGATACAACAAATAAAAGATCCCTCTCAGGACAAAAGCATAGCAATTTAACATACTTCATTGATTTTAACGTACATTTTTTAAGCATCCTACTATATGCAAGGCACTCTACTAAACATTGGGGATTTAAAAATGAAAAACAGCATGTTGTTTGCCTTCAAGGAATTTATGTCATCTTGGAAGGTAAGATAACACATGTATATAAATAACCTGATATTTTGGACTAGTGAGTTCTAACTGTATGTAGACTTATAAAGAAAAGTTAGTTAGTTATCTCCTTTCTTGTCACGCTTGGAAAGCTTAACTGCCTTTCTCCCTTGGAGATGCTGCTCACCCTCTCCTCCCTACATCAGGAAGTGAGAAGGCATGCATTTTAGAGATTAAAGACAGGAAATGGACACCCAGTCTCATGGGTTCCTTTCCTCAATTAGTTTTTCCAGACCATGAAAATTATTTAGTTCGACTAAAACACAGATATGTCTGCTACATGTCTGTGCATGATTATGAATTTTATTCATTTTTAAAATAAATTCTGGCTATCTAGAAGGACTGCATAGGAATCAAAGGCATAAACAAATCCAGATCACCGTATTTCTAATGCCCTTTTAAGAGTGATTGTTAGATTTTTGTTGTTTTAAAATAGAAACTGTTTATTTCAAAGAGATTTTGCAACAAATACAGGTAAGTAGCTCTCAGTGACCATTCTGTTTTTCCCTTTCATCTTTATAGGTATCAATGCCTACCTCTTCACAATCTTTCTCCATGGTTTCCATATCTTGTTGAGCCTCAGAAAACTCTCCTTCCTCCATGCCCTTACCGACATAGTAGTGTACAAGTGCCATTTTAGCATATATCAGGTTAAATCTGTGGTCCAAGCAAATTTAGTAATCTCTCCATATTATTTAACATGAAGAATGCTTATTGCACCTTGGCCAGATCTCTATCAGGTACCATACTGAATGGCTGATATTTGATACTAACATTTTTTAAAATTAAAAAAATCAAATATATTTTATTTCTCCCCAGTTATGTGTTAAAATAATTAAGTTTTTTTTAAAGTTATGAGTTCCAAATTCTATCCTTTCTTCTCTTCTCTCCCCTCTGTCTTCCCTGAGATGGTAAGAAATCAGATTTAGGTTATACATGTTCAATCATGTAAAATATTTCCATATTAATCATTTTGTACAAGAAGATTCAAAAGAAAAAGAATGCAAATGAAAAATAGCATGCTTCAGTTTGTATTTAAACATCAAATCTTTTTCTGGAAACAGAGAGTTTGCTTCATCATTAGTCCTTTGAAATTGGCTTGGATCATTATATATATATGTGTGTGTGTGTGTATGTATATATAGAGAGATATTTACATATATATCTATATATATTGGCTGTTAAGATTTTTTATTAAAGTTTTTTATTTTCAAAACATATACATAGATAATTTTTAACATTAACCCTTGCAAAACCTTGGGTTCCAAAATTTTCCCCTCCCTTCCCCCTACCACTCCCCCAGACATCAAGTAACCTAATATATGTTAAACATGTGCAATTCATCTACACATATTTCCACAATTATCATGCTGCACCAGAAAAATCATTTCAAAAAGGAAAAAAAAATGAGAAAGAAAACAAAATGGAAGCAAACAACAACAAAAGAAGTGAAAATACCATCTTGTGATTCACATTCAGTTCTCTCAGTCCTCTCTCTAGTGCAGATGGCTCTCTTCATCACAAGACTATTGGAACTGGCCTGAGTCACCTCACTGTTAAAAAAGAGCCAAGTCCATTATAGTTAATCAGCACATAATTTTGCTGTTGCTATGTATAATTATCTCCTGGTTTTGCTCATTTCACTCAGCATCAGTCCATGCAAGTCTCTCCAGACCTCTCTGAAATCATTCTGCTGATCATTTCTTATAGAAAATAATATTATATAACATTCAAATACCATAACTTATTCAGTCATTCTACAATTGATGAGCATCCACTCAGTTTCCAGTTTCTTTATACTACAAAGAGGGCTGCCACAAACATTTTGTGATACATTTTGTGATCCTTTATGATCTCTTTGGGATAGGAGCCCAGTAAAAACACTGCTGGATTAAAGGGTATGCACAGTTTGATAGCCCTTTGGGCATAGTTCCAAATTGTTTTCCAGAATGGTTGGATCCAGTCACAGTTCCACCAAAAATGTATCAGTGTCCCACTTTTCCCACATTCCCTCCAACATTCATCATTATCTTTTCCTGTTATTTTAGCCAATCTGAGAGGTGTGAAGTGGTACCTTAGAGTTGTCTTAATTTGCATTTCTCTGATCAAAGGTGATTTAGAGTATCTTTTCATATGACTAGAAATGGTTCTAATTTCTTCATCTGAGAATTATATGTTCATATCCTTTGACCATTTATCAATTGAAGAAGACTTGAATTCTTATAAATGTGAGTCAATTCTCTATATATTTTAAAAGTGAGGACTTTATCAGAAACTTTGAGTGTAAAACTTTTCCTAGTTTATTTCTTCCCTTCTGATCTTGTCTGCATTAGTTTTGTTTGTATAAAATCTTTTTAACTTAATATAATCAAAATGATCCACTTTATATTCCATAAGGTGCTCTAGTTCTTCTTGGGCCATAAATTCCTTCCTTCTCCATGGATCTGAGAGGTAAACTATCCTTTGTTCTTCTAAGTTGTTTATATTATCATTCTTTATGTCTAAATCATGAACTCATTTCAACCTTATCTTAGTATAGAGTGTTAAGTGTGGGTCAATGCCTAGTTTCTGCCATGCTAATTCCCAATTTTTCCAGCAATTTTTGGCAAATAATGGATTCTTATCCCAGAAGCTGGGGTTTTGGGGTTTATCAAACATTAGCTTACTATAGTCATTAACTATTGTATCTTGTAAACCTAATCTGTTCCACTGATTGACTACTCTATTTCTTAGCCAGCACCAAATGGTTTTGATAGCTACTGCTTTATAATATAGTTTGAGCTCTGGTACAGCTAAGCCATCTTCATTTACATTTTTTTCATTAATTTGGATCATTATATTGCTGAGAGTAGTTAAGTCATTCACAATTCTCTATCATGAAATATTGCTCTTCCTGTGTACAATGTTCTTCTTGTACTGTTCATTTCATTTTGCAGCAGTTCATGTAACTCTTTCCAGGGTTTTTTTTTAATCATCTTACTCATAATTTCTTATCATATAGTGATAATATTCCACCACAATCACATGCCACAGCTTATTTAGCTATTCTCCTCCTTTGATTTCCAATTCTCAGCCACCACAAAAGAGCTGCTATAAATATTTTTATACAGATCTTTTTCCCTTTTTAAAAAAAATGCCTTTGAGATAGACCTAGCAGTGGTATTGCTGGATCAAAAAGTATGCACAGTTTTATAGCTCTTTGAGCATATTCAGTTGATGCTAACCTTGAAGCTAATAGGATACCAGTCCATAATCTGGATTCTGCACTTATTTGGAATAGTCATGATGATAGCATTGAAATCTTTGGGTCCTACATCTCCAGAGTGCAGGAGGCAAAAGACCACATCCCTAGTCTGGTGCTTATTGAGCTGCACAATTTAGTTTGCATATCTAAAATAGATATTAATATCTTCTGATACTGAAAGCTACTCAAGTAGGTCTTCTCAGAAGAGATGACATGCTTACAAGTAGCAGGGGATATTAGATTTGAGGGTAGAAGATCAGATTGGAATGGTACTCTCTTAGGTCTACATTAAAGACACTGTCTAAATGAAGGAAAGTTGTGGTAAAGGAGGTAATTTGGCTGCTAAGATAGTTTAAGTTGGGTGTTTGATGTCCACATTCCTTGAAAGATATAACAAATGGTTCACTTTCTACTAAGAAAGTACAATCTGGTGCTCTAAGGTGGTATGGGTAGTAAAGATGAGACTGCAAATCTTTACCACAGCTAAAGAAAAGCTAGGTAGATGAATTCTAGCTAGGACTTCTTGCCATGGTCAAGTAGAAGTTGTTTGATTATTAGGAAGAAAAAGCCAAAGCTAGTGCCACCCCCAAATGTATAGAATACTAGAAAGTCTTGGAGTCCCATGCATTGGTCTGGACAGTTTGCCAATAGTGACCCAATAGAAGGTAAATTATAGCCTCTCCAATGATGTAGTGGTCATGAACATGGTTGTTACCAGTATCTTTCTTGTTAGTGATGACTCTAGGTAAAAGTGATTCAGTGAGTGATTTTGGAACTCAAAGATAACTTGGGATACATACTTTCCAGTCCCAATTTCACAGAAGGTTATGAAAGGAGGCATTTCCTTCCCTAGTGGCATCTATGCACCAATCTGGTTGCTGAGTTCCAGAAAATATAACTCACAGTAGGCATTGCTTATCTGGATACCTGATTGTCCCACATGGACTGAGATGCATTCATACATGATGAGTCAAAGTGTCTTATAGTTTGACTCTGAATAACAGGTCACAGAATGACTGCTAATCATAAATTGAAAGTGCTTGTAAATGTTTTGTTGGTTTAAAAGTAAGAGAGAGGAGGATTTACACAGCTGGAGAGAGATAAAGAAAAGAGAAGCAAGTTAGCAGAGAAATGATTTCATATAATCTGAGTGGACTCATAACATCAAAACCTGTATTTCAGAATTGTGAGTTACCCTGAGCAAATAGGTTTTCCTAAATTGCGTGCGTATTTCCTTTCCCTTTATCCTTACTCTCTCCCACAGATAACATTGGTGGTATGTATGGATTGTGTGCTTTCATTATTCCTGAATTTGCTTTAATATATGAGTGTCTTTACTGTGATTGTTATTTCTTTTGCTTTATTGCAAAGTAAATGATTATGTTTGACTTCTAAATGTGCTATTGCACGGTTGGTTTTGTGGAAATCACATTGGGTGAGGAAAGGAGTGTATTCTCCTACCACAAGATTACTCCTAGGACTCTGAGATAATTTGAGTGTAGCTGTGTGGCAGTTAGGTCCTTCTCTGGGAACCTATACCTGCTCCTGTGAGGGCAGGTCAAGGTGAGCCATTTGTCCAGAGAATGAATAGGTGGCCACATTCCCTGTAGGAGGTATGAGGTACTACAGTGTGAGTGGCCACCCCATTCATGTCCTGCCTAAATGATATTTTTGTGATGAAGTAAATAAATACTTATCCTAATATGGTATCTTCTTTGTATATTGAGTATTATTTCTAGGAGTTTCCAGTTAATCATTTTTAAAAGTTAATCTCTTTTAAGGGAGATCCTAGGCTTTAATCACACCTAGGTTTTATTTAAAAACTTTTACCAGAACTATAGGGTGGGATCAATGGAGCAAAAAGAGTGATAAAAGCCCTATTTCCTTCTTTTGAGGGAATTGAATCCCTTTGGACTGAACCCAATCTATGCGAATGCCTTTTGTAGAAATGGTTCCCTGGAGATTACTTGTGAAATTTGTAAAGTGGGTTCAATAACATTTATACTGCCTACCTATCACATAGGATTGGTTTAAGTTTTTGGTTTTGTTTTTATTTTTGTTTTTTTAATATCTGTTATGGATCACCTTGGCAAAAGAATTCACTGCCTAGTAGCCAAACTCTTTGTAGAGTACTTCTCATTGCTTAGCTGGGTTGGACCAGAGACAGCAGACACAATCTGTCACTGGGACCATTTATATTTGAAGCCTTTCCAGGTGGAATGCAAGCTGTCAGAGGCTGTTTGTTTTGTTTGCATAGTTTTTGAGAGGGCAGGATTATATTCATTGGTTGATGATGTGCCAGAGTAGGATTAAATAAAAGAGTATAAGTGAAAGTCCTGTTAGGAAGGAAAGGAAGGAAGAAAAAAGGAAGGAAGGAAGGAGGGAAAAGAGGGAAAAAGGAAGAATGGAGGGAAGAAAAAAGGAAAGAAAGGAGAGAAAGGAATAGGGAAAGGGAGAAGAAAGGAGGAAGAAAAAGAGGATGGAAAAAAGGAGGGAAAGGGACAGGGAATGAAGGAAGGGAGGGAAGAAGGAGGGAAAAGGGAAGGAAGAGATAAAGGAGGGGAAGAGGAAAGAGAGAGAAGAAAAGAGGGCAGGGAGGAGGGAGGAAAATAGAGAAAAGAGAAAGGAAGAAAGGAGTGAAGGAAGGAAAGAAAGAGGAAGAAGGGAAAGAGAAAGGAAGAGAGGAAGGAGGGAAGAAGAGAGAGGAAATGAAGAAATAAAGGGGAAAGGAGGGAAGAAGATAAAGAGATAGAGAGGGAAGAAGGGAGAGGGAAAGGAAAGAAGGGAAAAAAGAAGGAATAACAAGCATTTATTAAGTACCTATTCATACTGCTGAGTACTTTGCTAAGAGCTTTATATATTTTAATCCTGTTTTATCTTCACAACAACCCTGGGAGGTGGATACTGTTATTATTTCTATTTTAAAGTTAACAGTAAATTGTAAAGTGCTTTAAAATATAAACTACTATTATTATTATGTACTAATACATGTAAAAATGATAATAGGCCAATTTGAAACTAAGGGTTCTATTTAATACAAATACTCAGTGATCTGTAAGGCTAGTGGTAAAACCAGAAGCAGTTGTTGCTTCCTGTAACTATGGAGTAAACTAGCTATAAACCTAATTTGTCCTAGGTCCCTGTATAATTAATTACTTCTCCCCTTTAAGAAGGTCTGGGTTTTAAAAAAAAAAGCAACAATGAAGTTTTAGGACTTACTTTGGTAAGCATTGACTAGTTCAGGCTTACCTCTAACCTAAATTGCAGAGTAGATCAGGTAATTTTCCATTCCTATTTCTGCCTTACAGGAATCTTCTTTTACTCAATTTCCTTTTGCTGTTCTGGAGGGCCCTCTCCCCATAATTGTATAATAAGAATAATGATATTAACTTAGCATAACTGATTCCATTTTAAGTTTCTGTTTTATGATTGAGATGTTTTAAATAAATAATTTTGCTATGTTCAAAAACAACCAATAAACAATAGGCAAGCCTCCAAATATGAACAACCACAAATAAAATTCTTTTAACCCCTATATATAAAACCCCAATATATAAACCCCTATATATATATATATGTGCTTGGCACATAGTAAACACTTAATAAATGTTTGTTGATTGAGTGACTTATTACCATGACTGCAAAAATTTTATTCTGTCATGACTATGGTTTTAAATGTCTCTGAACTTAGGTTGGTTGGTCCCTAGAAAGATATGTGAAATTCATTATTAGGCTTACATTCTGAACCTCTCCAATCTAACAAGGTTGGGTGGAGTTTAAACTCTGTGGGCCCAGTCTTTGAGAACTCAGAGCCAACCTCATACCAAAAACCATTTAAAATAAAATTTCAGTGGAAGATGAACAGTGATAATTAGATTATTATTAATAATATGGTATGAATGGTTGGTTAAGAATTTGTTTTCTAAACATGTATAACCTATATCAAGTTGCCTACCATTTTAGGAAGAGGAAAGGGAGGGAGAAAAATTTGGAATTCAAAATCTTGTAAAAATGAATGCTAAATGATGAATATGGAAATACAATTAGAAGAATTGTACACGTTTAACCTAAATCATATTGCTTGCTGTTTTAGGGAGAGAGGGAGAAAAATTTGGAACACAAGGTTTTGCAAAGATGAATGTTGAAAACTGTCTTTAAATGTATTTGGAAAAGATACTATTTAATTTTTTTAAATGTAAAAATTAATGCTAAAAATTGTCTTGGCATGTAATTGGGGAAAAATAAAATGTCATTAAATTAAAAAGAAGAAAAAAGAAGATGCTATTTGAAAATGGGTGAATTTCTAGACCACAGTTTTTAAAACATAGATCTAGCAGTGGTTTGGTGATGTGATACATAATGATGAGTCTTTGTTGTCTCCTGTTGTGATGTCTCTTTAGCTCCCTCATCTCCAAACCTCTGGGAGGCACTTTCTTCTTGAACCAAGCCATGGGAAAAAATGTCAGGAACCTGCTTCAGTACCAACCCAACTAATCCTAACAACATCAAATATGGCTGACTCACTTATTGACTAGAAAGATCCTTGCATTAGTATTCTTTTTTTTTTTAATTCAATAGTATTTTGTTTTTCCAATTACATGTAAATATAGTTTTTACTTTTTTTTTCTTTTTTCTTTTTGTTTTTTGCTGAGGCAATTGAGATTAAGTGACTTGCCCAGGGTCACACAGCTAGGGAATGTTAAGGATTTGAGCTCAAATTTGAACTCAGGTCCTCCTGACTTCAGGGCTGGTGCTCTATCTACTGTGGTTGACAGTAACAATTGCCAATTTAAGAGACAAAGTAATTGTTTAAAGAAAGGTAAACAAATTTGTAAGAAACACTTTTCTGAGGACAATGGAAAAAAGAGATTAAACTCTCATTTTGTCTGGCAGACAAGTCAGAGAGCCTGAAAAAGAAAAGCTGTCATATTAACTGGAGTACTGGACCTGGGGTCAAAGTTCTGAGTTCAAAACCTGCTTCTGACACTTACTAGCTATGTGATCCTGATCAGGTCATTTAACCTTTCTATGCAATCAGTTTACTTGTCTTTAAAGTTGAAATAAAAATAACATTTACTTCACAGGGTGGCTATTAGCATTAAAATGAAATACCATATATAAAACCTTTTACAAATCTTAAAGTACAGGAATCCTTCCCCAATCCCTCTTAATTTCAGTGCCTTCCCACTGATAATTATTTCCTAATTTATCCTGCCATATAATTTGAGTGTATATATATACCTGTTGCAGGTTATCTTCCCTATTCATTTGTGAGCTCTCTGAGAGCAGAGATTGTCTTCTGCCTCTTTTTATATTCCCAGTGTTTGCCATAGTGCCTGGCACATAGTAGATACTTAATAAATGTTTGTTGATTTTTTTATTCATATAAATGCTAGTTATGATTTGCTATTCTTATAACTGCATTGAAGTCTGAAGGCTGGGGTGGGTGGGTAGGTAGGTCCAGCAACATAGCATCCATCACATAGGTTCTGGTTTCTTAGCTCTGCTGATTTAATGGTGTTGCTTTCATCTTCAGCCCTCCCAATCAACTTCTGATCTTTCTTTTCTCTTGCTCTGTTTCTGCAAACCTTCCTGGATTTTTCTCCACAATCCCTTAGTATGAGAGAGGCTAGCTTTGAAAAATTAAAATAAGTTTCAATCAGTTCCAGAGTCAGTTGTTTATTAGTTATGTGATGCTGTGCAAGTCACTCAACTCTGCCTCTGTTTCCTCATCTATAAAATGAACTAGAGAAGGAAATAGAAAACCACTCCAAGATCTTTGCCAAGAAAACCCCAGATGGGAACATGAAGAGTCAGACAGGACTGAAAAATGAATGAATAATGAAATGAAGGAAGCTAGAAGATAGGGATTAGGAGGAGAGCATTGCAAGCATGATTTTCTTTTTTTTTCTTGTAGATAGGATTTTTCTTGCACAACTTGTCAAGTATTTCAACATTATTATCATGTAGTGGACTTCCTGCCATCTAGGGGAGGGGAGGGGACTGGGGGTAAAATTTGTAGTGGAAAGCTTTGTAAAGATCAATGCTGAGGAACTACCCATATATATATGTTATACAAATAAAAAGCTTTAATAAAAAAAATTTCCAGAATTAGGAGATGAGGTAGACACTCATTTCCAATACTCTGATCTCCTTGGCAATGTCAGACAGACAATACTATATAAGAATAAATTTATTTCTGGCCCAGGACAAAATGTAGCTAAGGAGGGATACTTATAAGGAAGGCCTAGAATATATTTTCTAGGAGACCAGATTTGTAAAATCTGGTCAAAGGATTTTAACTGAAAATGAAAGGGAAAAACTACTTACTTAAATCCACTAAGCTAGATTGAATAGAAAGCAGCTTGAATGTGAGACAACAATCATCAGATGGCCAAAAAAATTATCAGAGAAAAAAATCCAAGAAAGAAGCCAACAATAAAAGCCACATATCCAGATATGTATATATATATATATATATATATATATATATAAACACACAAAGTATGAGTGACAAGCCCAGTGAAGGAAAAGCTCCAATGTCAGGAAGTAAATTTGATTTCATAGATAGGAATTATAGCAACTTGGTGGGATGAAACCCATGACTGATTTAGATATAGTCTATTCAAAAGGGACAGGATGACTAATAGGGCAAGTAAAATGGCACTGTGTTTAAGATATAAGAGGAAATACAGGAGTCAGAGAAAGGAATGCATTTCAGTGAAGATCAGCTGAAATAAGAACAAAAGATAATATCAGTAGAAATGACAACAGAGCACTTGGAAAGAAAAAAGAAATGAATATGGGGAGATTCCTTATAAGGGGTGAATCAGAAACCTGCAATGTAGGCATAATAGAGGGGATAGAGAACTTTGGTTATCTAGGAACCTCTAAGAACATGATCTCATTCAGAAACAGCACAGCTTATAATTTATTATTTATTTGCCTTAATAACAATTTCATTTTTTATAATGTGGGGTAATGAATAAGGGTAAGTTCTATTCTAATTTGATTTTTTATCAAACAAAGTTGAGCTGATTACTCAGATAGAAATAATGGGAATTTTGTGTATTGGTGACTTATACTTCTCTCTAGAGTTTGTGATATTAGTTGTCATTGTTTAGTTCTTTTTCAGTGGTGTCTGACTCTTTTTGGTTTTCTTGGCAAAGATACTGTAGTGATTTGCCATTTCCTTCTTCAGTTTATTTTACAGATGAGGAAACTGAGACAAACAGGATTAAGTGAAGGGTCACACAGTTAGGAAGTGTCTGAGGTTCTAGATTTGAATTCAAGAATATGAGTCTTCCTGATTCTAGGCCTGGCATTCTATCCACTTCACCACGTAGCTGCCCAGAATAAAAATCTCAGTTTTATCTGGACGTCTCACTCTGCCTAACTTCACATATCCAATTAGTTACCAAATCTTTCTGTTTTCACCTCTACAATAACATCTAACCCCTTGCTTTCTTTATCCCTTCTTCCTTTCCTCCTTCCTTTTTTCTTCTTTCCTTCCTCCTTTCTGTCTCTCCTCTTCCTTCCTTCCTCCTGTCTCCCTCCTTTTCTTCTCCCTTTTTTCTCTTCCTTCCTTTCTTCCATCCATTCTTCTCTGCCTTCCTTCCTGCCCCCTTCCCTTCTTCCCTCCCTTCTTTCTGTCCCTTCTTCTCTTCCTCCCTCTCTCCCTCCTTTTCTTCCTTCCTTCTTTCCTTCCTTTTTCTATCTCTCTCTTCCTTCCTTCTATCCCTCTCTTCATTCCTCTCTTCCTTTTTTATATTTATTTATTTTGTTTTTAATTTATGGAATAAAACAAGCATTTTCATTTCATCCACCATGCTAGCTTTCTATTCACAAAGGTAACGCCTTAACTCAAGCTGTCATCATCTCAAGCCATTACTGTATCTCTCTCTCCTAATGAATTTCCCAGTTTAAAGTCTCTTCCCAATCCAGTCCATTCCAATACTGATTCCAAAATAATGTTCTATATCACTCCTCTACTCAATCTGCTCTAGTAGATTCTGATTGTCTCTTGGATAAAACATAGGCTACTCTGTTTAGATTTTAAATCCCTACACAGAGATGGAAGAACTATTGTAAGTTTTTTAACTGGTTTCACTACAAATTTTTGTTATGCAACTTCAATTGAGCCTTCACTGTGGCTATCTTCAACCAAATTCATTTCTTTCTCCAACTCCTGCATTTCCTCTTATATCTTAATGTACAGTGCCATTTTGCCTTCCCTATTAGTCATCCTGTCCCTTTTGAATAAACTGTATCCAAATAAGTCATGGGTTTCATCCCACCAAGTTGCTGTAATTCCTATCTATGAAATCAAATTTACAAACTTTTCTTATCAATTCATTATTCCACTCTCTGCTATGGATCTTCCAAACCTTGTCATCCCTCCTCAAACCTTCTACGGCTCTCCCTCACCTTCTATTTTAGCTGAGAACCTTGAGTCATATTTTACAGAAAAATACTTGTTGTTTGCTGTGAGTTCCCATCTCTCCCCTCTTCTTCACCTATCACACAGGTGCTTTCTGCCACTCTCTGCTTCACCTCTGTTTCACATGGCAAAATGGGCTTACTCCTTACCAAGGCTATCTCCCTCTACCTGTTCAAATGATGCTATTATATCACATTTCCACCAACAGATCTCTCTCTCTCTCTTTGGTATTCCACTCATTCACTTATTTGCAGTCTCTCCCTGTCTACAGGTTCATTCCCTTTTGTCTATAAACATGCCCATATCTCCCCCATCCTAAAAAAAAAAAAAACTCAATTGGTCCTTCCATTTCTGCTAACTATTGTCCTATTTCTGCCCTTTAAAGCTGAACTCCTCAAAAAGGTCATCTATGATAGGTGCTTCTTACAATTTGACTTCCAACCTTATCACTCCACTGGAACAACTTTTTCCAAAGTCATTACTGATCTTCTAGTTGCCAAAACCAATGGTCTTTTCTCAATCTTTGTTATCCTCAATCTCTCTGCAGCCTTTGGCATTGTTAACTACTTTCTTCTTCTTGATACTCTCTTCTCTTTAGGTTTTTGGGACATTAATCTCCCCTGGCTCTCCTCCTGTCTTATCTGAAGACACTCCTCAATCTCCTTTGCTGGTTCTTTTTCCATATCACATCTCTATTAGTGTCCCTCAGGGATCTGTCCTGGGCCCTCTCCTCTTCTCCTTATATACTACATCACTTCGTGACTTCATCAGTTGCTATGGATTTAATTACTATCTTTATGCTGATAGATCTCAAACCTATCTATCCTGCCTTAATCTCTCTTCTGAGCTCCAATCTCACATCTCCAATTGCCTTTTAGAGAGCTTGAACTGGATGTCCAGTAAACATCTTAAACTCAACATGTCCAAAATAGATGGAACTCATTATCTTTACCCCTAAATCCTTACCTCCTCTTCTATTCTTTACTATTATAGAAGATAATATTATCCTCCAAGTCCTTCTTAAACTCACAACTTAAGAGTCATCCTGGATTCCATTATTTTTTATCCCCTTCCTAGAATGTCTCCTTTAGGAGCTTCCTTGGTTCTATGGTAGTAACTGAGCTATGACATTGAAGGGGGTGCAGTTTCTAGGAAAAATATAGCAATAATCCGGAGGCCCCCAGATCTTAGGAGTGCTATTGTTCTAACAATCAGTCAATGATCCTAAAGTCTCCTGACTTTAGAAATACTATAGTATAATTTAGAAATTTTGGTTTTTTGCCAGATGACAATCTGTTGGTCAATGATAACAGGATTTTTGAGTCACATGATGAAGTGCCTACCAGACTACTCCTCAACTTTACCTGTGAGCCATAAAATTAGCATATGAGTGACATGAAGAACCAGATTTCTCTGTCTTTTCCTATAAATTTGTCTTCTTGCTCCTGATTCTTTGCTAAATCATTTAGGAACCTAGCCCACTTTACTGGGCGTTATAATTACAATAAACTTTGCTCCTTGATTTGGAGATGGGTTCAAGCCTGAGAATCCTTTTGAGATACCTCACAACACCAGTTTGTGACCCCAACCTTTTGGGGTCTCCTTCTGAACCTCAACACCAAACATGTCATCTATTTTACATGATAAATATTCACCAAGGAATATTTTTCATTCTTTGGCAGCCTCTATCTCAGTCTATTGCCTTCATTTTTTATACTCAGAGAAAAGAACTATGATGTCAGTTCAAAGTTGGTTTGCATGTAGGCTTCCCCTATCTATAGACCATAGAGCCTTAAAAGAAATGTGTGTGTGTGTGTATGTGTGTGTGTAGATAAAATATAATACTGTTTGAAAGCTGAAATCTTGTGTGTGTGTGTGTGTGTGTGTGTGTGTGTAAGTCAGATTTCAGAAAGAAGTATGACCCATATTGAGATCTATATGATATTGACACAGTCATTAGGTAGATGGCATAGAAGAGGATGGAAAAAAAAACCATACCATATATATATTGGATAATGTATTTCAGGATTAATAAATGCCCATGCCAAAGGTTTGATTAAAATGAAAGGATTAAGTTTCTGGTCCTTTTTGTCATTGTTCAATATTTTTTTAGTCATGTCTGACTCTTTTTGACTCTATTTAAGGTTTTCTTGGCAAAGATATCAGAGGGGTTTGTCATTTGCTAAGCTTTTACACCTAGTGAACATGACTGGATCTGGTTGAATACCAGGTTCAAAGCTTTTATAACTGATGGTAACATAAAGGCCACATTAATCTGGGTGTTTAATTTGTCAAGGAAGAAGATACAATTATCAATGGTGGTATCATTCTGTTCAAGCTCCTACACAGTGCCCTGCAAGTTCATCAGGCATTGAAGATCAATTCTAGCTTGTCTGCTTTCCACTCCCTATGGCATTATAATTGTCTCAGCTCCAGTATGTAAGAAATTACTGATGATAGCTAAAATTGATGAGTGCTGCCCGTCTACTAGGGACTATATTGCTAGTTTCTGAAACTTTTCAGGAACCCCTTCTGATAGCATGTTTAAAACTCACCCTAGATCTGTGAATAGAGACTGTTCTCACTAAATCCACCTATCAGAAATTAACCATTTTGTGGATTCATGATCTAGGCATAAAGAATGATATTATAAACAAATTAGAACAATGTAGGATGGTTTACCTCTCAGACCTGTGGAGGGGGAAGGAATTTGTGACCAAAGAAGAACTAGAGGTCATCATTAATCACAAAATAGACAAGTTTGAGTATATCAAGTTAAAAAGTTTTTGTACAAACAAAATGAATGTGGACAAGATTAGAAGGGTAGCAGTAAACTGGGAAAATATTTTTACATCCAAAGGTTCTGATAAAGGCCTCATTTCTAAAATATATAGAGAATTGACTCAAATATATAAGAATTCAAGCCATTCTCCAATTGATAAATGGTCAAAAGATATGAACAGACAATTTTCAGACGAAGAAATTGAAACTATTTCTGGTCACATGAAAAGGTGCTCCAAGTCACTATTGATCAGAGAAATGCAAATTAAGACAACTCTGAGATACCACTACACACCTGTCAGATTGGCTAAAATGACAGGAAATGATAATGATAATTGTTGGAGGGGATGTGGGAAAACTGGGACACTGATACATTGTTGGTGGAACTGTGAACAGATCCAACCATTCTGGAGAGCAATTTGGAAGTATGCTCAAAAAGTTATCAAACTGTGCATAGCATTTGACCCAGCAGTGTTTCTACTGGGCTTATATCCCAAAGAGATTTTAAAGGAGGGAAAGGGACCCACGTGTGCAAAAATGTTTGTGGCAGCCCTTTTTGTAGTGGCAAGAAACTGGAAATTGAAAGGATGCCCATCAATTGGAGAATGGCTGAATAAATTATGGTATATGAATGTTATGGAATATTATTGTTCTGTAAGAAACGACCAACAGGAGGATTTCAGAGAGGCCTGGAGAGACTTGCATGAACTGATGCTGAGTGAAATCAGCAGAACCAGGAGAACATTATACACAGCAACAGGACTATATGATGATCAATTTTGATGGACATGGTTCTCTTCAACAATGAGGTGATTCAAACCAGTTCCTATTGTTCAGCGATGAAGATAGTCATATACATCCATAGAGAGGCCTGTGGGAACTGAGTGTGAACCACAACACAGCATTTTAACACTTTCTGTGAATATTT
>JAJPUD010025482.1:0-10874 GCA_023553655.1 Myrmecobius fasciatus | reverse complement strand
TCTCTCTCTCTCTCTCTCTCTCTCTCTCTCTCTCTCTCTCTCTCTCTGTCTGTCTCTGTCTCTCTCTCTCCCCATTAGACTTTTTCTTTTAGAATCAAATATATATCAAGACCTTGTTCTTCACATGATCATCAGGTTAGAATTACAAATGTCATTTTCTCTGTCGCTAAGCAGAAGTTGATGAAAGTTTTCACAAAGTTCAAAAATTGACCAGAACATTGTATGCCATAGAATGATGGTCATTCTGAATTTTACTAAGAATAATATGATTTTTTAAAAAAATTAAACAACTGATCTTTCAATTTTGCTCTTGTAAGTTTGTAGTATTTATACTTTGGAAGTTATTAAAGTTTAATACTGAACAAAGGCTTTTGGGATATCTGAGGTTTGTTGTGAAGATCGTCAGGAATGCATCTGACAGTAAAGGGAGTTTTCAGAAAGTTGCCAGATTACAGAGAAGATGTTTATCATAGGACTTTTTTGGATTAAGGGTAGTTATAAATATAGCTTCAGAATCCTGTAGCCATTAATTCCTTCTGGTTGAGGGAGCCTAGCAAAAGAAGATGGAATAAAATAGGGTACTAGATACACATTTCATTTATTGCAATTTTTTTGTATCCTGGATTTAATGTAATTTCCCACAGCTCTGTCTATAGTGCTTTTATTATAGAATCATAGACTAAGAGCTGAAAGGCCGCTAGGTGGCGCCATTGTGCACAGAGAATGGGGCTTGGAATCCAGTGCAGCCTCAAATACTACCTGTGTGACTCCAGGTAAGTCTGTTTGCCTCAGTTTCCTCAGTTGTACAATGAGTTGGAGAAGGAAATAACAACCCATCCCAGAATCTTTGCCATGAAAACATCAAATGGGACCATGAAGAGTTAGTCACAACTAAACCCCAACAAAAGCCCAGTCCCCTTATTTGACAGATGAGGAAAATGAAACTCATAAAAGTTAAATTGCTTGTCCAGATTCACACAGGAAGTAGTAGCAGAATTGGAATCTGAACCCAACTCCTCTAACTTGAACTTCAGCATTCTTTCAATTGTGCTACAATTTCCTTCTTTCCCTTTTGGATTGACCTTCAGCTAATACTCCATGAAAAAGCTACTGAATACTCATTGACAAGGCTAGCAGTGTCCATTTGTATATTCTGTGGGAGCTCAGGTTGCTAGGTTCTTCAGGTAGCAAATGCATAGCAATATCCCTCTAGTGATGGTATCATGGGTTTAGGGAGATGAATAAGGAGATGTACAAGGAGCATCACTACCCCCACCTTCCTGACTTTTTCCCTCCATGACAGCACAATTGGCATTTGTATTCAATAGAAATCCCCTGGCATTATTCCTAGACTCTGAACTCCTCTGTGAGAGCCCCAGTAAACAGAAGAAGCTATTAGCTCCTCCTTATTTGCATTGGCTGGGTCACCTCCTTCTGGGATTTCTTCATCTTTTTGTCAACATCAATTTTTGGGGAAAGACCTTGCTAGCTTTAATTGCCCATCTGCTTAGTGAAGTCTTTGACTATGGCTTTATTGTGCCTAAACAATTTGTTGCAATATATTCACTTTGAAGAAACAAGTTTCCAAAAGTTTTGAAAAACAGCAAAGTTTACACTGGGGATTTGCAAATAGCCCAGGTATATGGTATTAGTGTCCTTAAAGATAGCAAACAGTATTTAATCCATAATTATTGTCTGATTGCCTCTAGGGCAAGGGAATGTTGAGTGAAGGATAAAGTATGGGATGAAGTTATGGCCCTTCCCTGCCCTCAAGGGACTTAGAGCTCAGGGTAAAGTTTGAAGTGATTTGCTTCCAGAACTGTAGGTTAGAATTTCAGTTTAGGGTTTTTTTGTTTTTTTTTTTGCTATCCAGACCAATATCTTCCATATCTATATCTATCTCTATCTTCCATATATATATATACATATATCTATATCTATATCTATAAATTTGTACATAGGTTTCTAATCCATGAGTTAGGGCTCCTTTATATGCATTTACATTTTATCTAGGTGATTCCTTGCTCTCCTATGGATTTGTTAGCACATGTAAACATGCAGGTGCTGCACTTGGCAAAGAGATGAAAGATGTTTTTGTTTTGTTCTTTGGTTTTTCAAGGCTAATTTTTAGGGATGGGGTGAAGTGAGGAAAACATTGAAGTGTTCTTTTATGGTACCAAGACTTCCTAATAAGGGAAGGGGAGGGAAGGAACAAGTATTGATAGTAGCAGTTACATTGTGCCAGTCAGGTCAGTGAATTAAAGTTGTTGTCCTGGAATTAGGAGGACCTGAATTCAAATCCAGTCTCAGATACTCACTAGTCTTGTGACTTTAGACAAATCATATAACCCTATTTCACTTAGTTTCCTCATCTATAAAAATGAACTGGAGAAGGAAATGGCAAACCACCCTAGTATCTTTGTTAAGAAAATCTCAAAGGAGTCATGAGAAGAGTTAAGACTAACTGACTAAATTGAAACAATAAAATATCCCAGGCATTGTGCTAACCATTTACAACTATTATTTTATTTGATCCTCACAACCCTATGGGATAGGTGCTATCCAGTTTGTATTCAGGTTTTCCTCACTCCAGGCCCAGTATTCTATACATCATACTAGCAGCTCCTTCTGCTTAATGAGAAAAGTAGCCTTCACTTAATTAGATGGATAACAAGAGTGTTCATTCTGACACAATTTTCTTATTTATGATAGATTTTAATCCTACGCATAGACATTTTTATTAGCTATTTTGGCAGTTTAGTCTTGTCTTTGTGTTGCTATGTTGTGCCTCTGTCCTCCTCCCCTGGCGGAGGTAATCTCATTCATATGTCTAATGAGAAGAAAAAAACAAGTTTTTTAAATAATTGATTGGTGTGTTTCCTATATTTGTCTTGGAAATTCTGCATGTAGATTGTGCATTTGGGGGGATTTAGCATAATTATGTTCCTCAAGTAAATTTGGGACGTTTTTCTGTTTCATTCATTCTTTACTTGTGTAAACACAGGTTCTCAGAGTCCATCTTAATCATCTTTTTATCTAAGAAGTTTTCAGACCTATCTGGACTTTGTGCTCACTATTATATACTAGGCAGTTGCATGTAGGGAGTAGGAAGACCATTAGATTTGTAGCTAGAACATCTGGGATCTAGACCAAATATCTCTATCTACTTATTGGCTGTATGATTCCAAATAAGGCATTTAAGTTCTTCTAGCCTCAGATCATCCATCTGTAAAATGGGGATATAGACACTTGCAATGCTGACCCCAGACTTTGGGGATCAGGCTAAGTAATGAATTATTTGCAGTGCTTTGCCAAGTTTTACAGTAAACTGCTATTATTATGGAATACATATGCTGTAATTATGCTCTGTTGTTCTATGTCATGTGTTGGCCTCAAGAAGTAAATCCTGGGCAGTGTCAAAAATATCAAAAGAAAAAAAATAGGTTTAAAAACCCCGAAATAAAACCAAACCCTGAAAATAAACATTGATATTTACTGCTCATCATAATGATGTTATCATGAAATCTTTAAAACGAAATCTCGCTTTCAAATGCTACATGAAATATGATTTGTAATGTTAACAAAGGCTCTGTGTCATATGTGAATGTTCAATAATTTTTAGGTGTTTGGGAAAACCTCATCTCTGAGGCGGTGCAAAAATTGATATCTAGCTTTTGTGTATTTTGTAAATTTCATACCATGAGTGTGTAGTAAATTGGAATCCTGTATGAGTCAATTCCCATTGAGAATGTTAGAAATTCGTCACCATATTTCACTCAATCAGTGATAGCCTTTGTTGCTTTTAAGAACATATGTTCAATCTAAATGTAGAACAGAATAGTAGGAAATGGTTTCTTTCATTAAATTTTGCTTTAATCAAGGATTTCTTTTACTGAATACAACAAGCATTTATTAATTACTTATTAGGTGTTGGAGACACCTGCCATCAATGAGCTTCCTTTTTTTGGGGGGGGGTAGGACATGTGTCTTGATCGATAAATACATAATATGTATAAATGGAAAACAAGTTAATTTTGGGAAGGGGCAGAACATCAATGACTAAGTGAATCAAATAAAAGCCTATTTGTATTTTGAAGAGAGTAAATCCAAGAGGCAGAGGTGTAGAGGGATTACTTTCCAGGCATGGAGAAGAGCCAAGGGAAATCTAGCATTTGGGTATAGGAAGAATTGTAGGCTTAAGTTATTAAATACTTTAGGACTTATGTAATATGTGTGATGCATAATATTAGATAACAGCATTTTCCCATGAGCTCATGTTCACCAGGGTAACTGATCAATGTTTCTTTGAATAATTAAAAACACAGCCTAGCGTAAATTTGATTTGGGGTTTATGTGCTCAGGTGAACTCTTTGTTACCTGCCTAAGAGAATTAATCCTATGTCAAGTGAGCTGAGTTTTAACTAATCTTAGTCCTTGGACTTTTTTTTCAACCTTCAGATGAGGCTGATATTTGTACCAGAAGATAGTAGATTTTTGAATTAGATCTGCTCTCTGAGATTCAAACTAGTCCCACTTTATTTTTTGAAGGTTATACAAAAAGATGCCTTCATATAATTTATAGGAAATCAAATGCTTGCTTTAATATGCAAGAAATTGCCTAATAACTTTTTTTTAGGTCAAATCTCTATGGAAACAATAGTAATCATTCAAGTCATTTGAAAATGAATTCCTAGTTCCTGGGAGCCCCCCATACTTGGCACACTAAAGTGGAGCAAAGCCTGAGTGCTTCTTAAAACTACTCATGAAAGAACCCCTTTAGTTTCATTCGTAGTACGGGCAAAGCAATTATTTTATAGACCTAGAAGGGAATTTGTGGACCAATTTAGAGACTTTCTTCAATTCAACTATGAGTAGACCATTGCCTGAAACTTTCCTATCTCAGTTGAATTCTTGGTTTAAGAGAGGATTGGTTCTGTAAGAAATGACCAACAGGAGGATTTCAGAGAGGATTGGAGAGACTTGCATGAACTGATGCTGAGTGAAATCAGCAGAACCAGGAGAACATTATACACAGCGACAAGACTATATGATGATCAATTTTGATGGACATGGTTCTCTTCAACAATGATGTGATTCAAACCAGTTGTACTGCGATGAAGATAGTCATATACATCCAGAGAGAGGGCTGTGGGAACTGAGAGTGAACCACAACACAGCATTTTAACGCTTTCTGTGAATATTTCCATGCATTCTGTTTTCCTTCTTAGGTTGTTTTTTTTCTTCTTCTCTTTCTAGATCTGATGTTTCTTGTGCAGTAAGATAACTGTATAGATATGTATACATGTATTGTATTTGTCATATAATTTATCCTATCTAGCATGTATTAGATTACCTGTCATCAAGGGGGGGGGGGGGGGGGGGGGAAAAGAAAAAGTTTGGGAAAAAAAATTTTTTTTTTTGCAAAGGTCAATGTTGAAAAGTCACTCATATGTTTTGCAAATAAAAAGCTTTATTAAAAAAAAAAGAGAGGATTGGAGTTCTTGAGTCATATGATTTCTTTTGAGAGCTCTAGCTGCATAAGATTAAGGGAATCATAATAAGAATTTATCTGTTGTGTCAGGGTCGGCTTAGTATACAGTTGACTTCTCAGATAGCATCTTGTTGGCAGCCAGTAAATATTGAGAGTGGTTGAGACACTTTTTCTAGCCAGGACCCAGCTACATAAATCTTAATGAATTAAAATCAATACCTTCTGTGAGTAGTTCTCTGCCATATCCTATTAAATCACCAGATATTCTAATTAATTTTCAGGTGAAGAGGGTTTATGGCATCAATATGGATATTTCTGATTCTGGCATTGCAGAATTTTTTTTTTTTATAACTCAGGGAGAACAAGAAGTAGAAATTGTGAATGGGAGGCTTACTTTAGGTGGAGGTAGAGGACAGCAAGAGACAGTGGGAAACATCTTCAGTTCAATTTAGTTCAATTCCTTAGTCTAACAAGCATTTTTAAAAGCTCTTACATTATTCTAGGTTCTATGCTAGGCAATGGGGATACAAAAGCACCTCCTATACACACGTGCACACAAACAAACCCTCAGGCAGACGAAGACAAAAACAGTCCCTAACCTCATGGAGTTTACATTTTGCTGGAGAAAAGCAACATGTTCATGAGTAAGCAAATACAAAATGCAGAATCTTCCAAAATGTGTAGTATAGTTTAAAGCTATTAAAGCTTAAAGAGCTATTTTCCATTATTAAAACTTTAAACTGCACTAAGACTTTTAGCCCATCTTGTATAATAAAATATTAAATTTCCAGAATCTGGGAGAGCCCTAAGCATTTTGGAAAATCAGGAAAAGCCTTATGAAGAGAGAGGCAGTATTTGAACTGCACCTTGAGGGGGTGAGGGATTTCAAGAGCCAGAATGAGGAAGGAGAGCATTTTAGGCATGGGGGACAGCCTGACCAAAGGCATGGAGTTGAATGATAGCATGTAATATGCAGAGAGCAAGTATTTCAGATTGACTAGAATGTACAATAGAAAAAGAAGAATAAGATGGAATCAGTCTGGAAAGATAGATGGAAGCCATATTAAGGGCTACAAATGCCAAATAGATAAATTTAAGTTTTATCCTAGAGGCAATAGGGAGCCAGTGAAACTTCTTGAACAGAAGAGTAATGTAGTCAGTTTAAGAGTTGTATAGAGGTTGGATTGAAGAGGTAAATGTCTGGAAGCATGGAGATAGTTGGAGGAGGGTGCTATGACATCCTAATATAGGAAAAAGGTGATGAGAACTTGAATTAGAGTAGCTATATAAGTGGAGAAAGGAGACTAAAAGGGTGCTTTGAAATCAGAATGTCTTATTCTAATATTAATTCTTTCTCAAAATTTATTTTATTTAAAATTTAATTTAATTTTTACTTCTAAATTTTCTTTTTTTCTCCATTTTATTGAGGAGGCACGAAAACCAAAACCCATTACAAATGTGAAGTTATACAAAATGAACTCCCACGTTAGTCATTTCCAAAAAAAGATAAAAAGAAAAAGAAAAGAAAATATGCTACAATCTTCACTCAGAGTCTACTAGCTTTCTGTTTGGAGGTGGATAGTATGTTTTATCATGAGTCTTTTGGAATTGTGATGGTCATTGTGCAGATCAGAGTTACTAAGCCTTTCAGAGTTTATTATCATTGTGGTATTATTATTGCATAAGTTGTTCTCTAGTTCTGCTCATTTCACTTTGCATCAGCTCATGTAATTTTTTTCAAATTTTTTCTGAATTTATCTTATAATATTACTATACCACATTCATATAACATAATTTGTTTAGCCATTGTTTAGTCAATAGACATTCCTTCAGTTTCTAAGTTTTTGCCACGAAACGATCTGCTGTAAACATTTTTGTGCAAAGGGTTCTTTTCCTTCTTTGATTTCTTTGAGATTCAGAATTAGTAGGATTATTGCTTGGTCAAAGGGTATGAAAAGTTTAATAGCTTTTTGGTTATAGTCCTAAATTGCTTTCAAAAATGGTTGGATCAGCTCACAGCTCTAACAGGGCATTACAGTACCTGTTTTACCACCACTCCTCCAGTATTTTTCTTTTATTTTAAATTTATTCTTAAGAAGATATAATATTTTATTTTCTTCCAATTACATGTTAAAACATTTTCTAAAAATATTTTGAGTTCTAAATTCTATTCCTCCTTTCCTATTTCTCTTCTTTCCCTGACTCCTTCCTGAGATGATAAAGATATATCTGTGAAAACATGCAAATCATTTTTAAATTAATGATCCCTTCGGTATTTTTCATTTTCCTTTTTTTGGAAACCTATATTATAAATGTGAGATGATACTTCAAGGTTATTTTAATTTGCATTTATCTAATTATTAGAAAAATTTTGAATGTTTAGAGAATTTTATATGGTTTTTAATAGATTTGATTTCTTCTTCTGAAAACTTCCTATTTATATAATTTATGCATTTATTAATTGGAACATGGCTGTTATTATCAATTTGGCTTAATTAACTTTATGTAATCAAAAATATACATTTTACCTCTTATGAACCTCTCTATCTCTTGTTTGATCATAAACTCTTCCCCTAACTATAGATCTGACAGGTGATTTCTGCTATGTTCTACTAATTTTGTTATAATATCATCCTTTATGGCTAAATCATTTTGAGCTTATCTTGTTATACAATATGAGATGTTGGTCTATATCTATTTTCTGCCAGACTTTTCCAGTTTCCTAACAATTTTTGTCAAATTGTGAGTGCCCCAATGGGGATAACAGTCAATTCTTTGAACTTAATTTTTCATGTCATTTGAAAATTGGGTCATAGGATTTCTGAATTCTCAAGAAAAACATCAATAAACAGCCCATACTGTTGGAATTCTAAGTCTGGCCATCAGGCAATCCACAGAATGGTCTCTTAGTCTTTTTTCTTCTTCAAAGGTAGACTTTATTCATTAACAGATCAACATCTTGCAGTTCTGTAAATCAAAATAATGATGCCCAAAAGAGCAAGGGAACCATATGGTCAGTAGTTTAGTTATGTATTGATACAGGAAAACTGCCAGAGCTGAGAAACAAGCACCCCAAAGAGCTGATTAACAGCTGCTAGCTCTTGTAGCCTATATGGGTGATGAGATAGCAGTCTTCAGAGATGTAGGAGAGACCAACAGGATAACTCTTGGGACAACTGCTACTCAGTAAAGTGCCTTATTATAACTCAAATGTCAAATTTTAGTGTCAAAGAAGGAAAGAAGCATCTATTCAAAGAATAGAGGGTTAGCTATGATGACTCAATTTAAATTGTATTATTAATTTTTTATTTGCCATTGGAGTTTTTTGGTTTGCTCAGTATTTAAATCATCCATACTTGAGTTTGACAATGAGTGTTATTGAAGATTGAAAAGAAAGTTATTGGGAGAGACATAGCACAATATAGTAGTTAGAGAGCCTGACATCAAATCAGAAAGACCTGCATCCAAATTTTATCTCTGACAATATTCTGGTGTTGTGATTCTGGAAAGGTGTTGTAGTGGATAGAGCACCTGCCCTGGAATTAGGAAGAACTCATATTCCTGAGTTCAGATCTGGTCTCAGACATTTGCTAACTGTGTGACCCTGGGAAAGTAATTTAACTCTTTTTCACTCAGTTTCCTTATCTGTAAAATGAGCTGGAGAAAGAAATGGTATCTTTGTCAAGAAAACCTCAAATATGATCATGAAGAGTCATATACAACTCAAATGGCTGAACGGCAACAAGAAATTCCCAATCACTCTCTACAAACTATTGCTGCTTTGTAATTATAGGAGTTTCCTTACTGTATGTTCCCTACATTAAGAAAATCACAGATTCAGATCAAAGCCAGATTAAGTTGAGAGCTCTGTTTTCTGTTTTAAGTAAAAGTCTCCATGTTGTTTATGAATAGGAACAATTTTAATCAGTTAATGAACACTTATTAAGTGCTTACTATGGTCCTGACACTGGACTGGAGTGGGAGGTAGAGCTACAAGAACAAAAACATGTGTTTCTTCTTAAAGAGTCTACATGCTATTAATAATAATAATAATAAATGAATAGCTAACATTTATATACTGCCTGCTACATGCTGGGTCACCAAGATAAACATTTTACAATGATCTCATTTGATTCTCACAAAAACCCCTTGAAGATAGGCACTCTTATTATCCCCATTTCACAGATGAGAAAACTGAGGCAAACAGTGGCTTAAGTGCTGAATTTGACCTCAGGTCTTCCCTGATAGCAGGACTGATGCTTTATCCATTATGACACTTGACTGCTTCTATTGGGGAAGGGGTATTCACATAAAAGGATACAAACTATTAGAAAGCAAACAGTAATTGGTGTAGATGGAAGTAGCATATAGATAGAAGGATAGTGATTGTGGTGGTCAGGAAGGGCCACTTTATGTAGGAAGCAGCACTTTATTAGAACTTTGATTTCAACTAGAGGGGGGAAGAGGTGAGTAGAGACTATATACTCCAGGGATGGTCAGTCTGAGAAATGGGGGGGGGAGGTAAATGGAGAAAAGGGGAAGAGAGACAGACAGACAGACAGAGATATAGAGACAGAACAAAGGAAGAAAAAATGAGGGAAATTGAGGAGAGGGAGGGAGGAAGGAAGAGAAAGAGAGAGAGAGGGAGGGAGGGGAAGAGAGGGAGGGAAAGAGGGGGAGAGGGAGGGAAAGAGGGGGAGAGGGAGGGAAGGAGGGGGAGAGGGAGGGAAGGAGGGGGAGAGGGAGGGAGGAGGGAGGGGGAGAGGGAGGGAGGAAGGAAGGAAGGGAGGGAGGGAGAGAGAGAGACAGAGAGACAGAGAGAGAGAGAGAGAGAGAGAGAGAGAGAGAGAGAGAGAGAGAGAGGGAAAGGAGAGGGAAGAGTGAGGGAACAGCTCAGCTGGTAGGATGTCTGAGGGGAAGTAGAGTGTGGTAAGCTGGTAAAGAAGTCTAATAGAAAAGTTTGCATTTTGTTTTATGGTCAATAAGGGCCTTCCATCTCTATATTTTCACTGAAGGCTGCTGTAGGAGTAGCTGTCAAACAAAGGCTCGATTAAAAAATTTAGTTCAACAAGAGTAAAACTATTCTGCCCTGGCCATCCTAAATGGGGTAATTTAAGCCACAAATCCCGGGAGGGAAATTGGGGGAGGTTGTCTTGAGTTTTTCATTCAGATTCTGCCCTGCCCTCCACTTCCTCTTTTCCATGTTCAGTCTTTGACTGGATTCAGGGTCTTAATGTAGAATAAGTCCCAGTTGGGTTAGTGTTAGTTCAGTTAATGCTGTTTTTGTTCAGTAGGTAAATTCAAGCACATTTTCCCCTTTCTTGTTTATCTTCTAGGCACAAATAAATTTGAATAGTGTCCAATCCTAATGTAATTTTGAAGG